>PISX010005438.1:0-108125 GCA_004024625.1 Mellivora capensis
ACCAATGCTGTGTTTGCTGCAAAAATATTTGTTTGCCCCATTAGCGTCCTCCTATTACAATCGTTAACACAGTTCCATGTGTGATCAGACACAAGCTGTACTATGCGACAGGGATCAGTTATACAGATCAATTGTTTCAACAAATATTTACTTATGGCCACTATACTGCAAAGCATTTAAGGTTAAAAATAAAAAAAGAAAGAAAAAAGTAAAAGAAAACTCCACACAGGCAGAGAATGGAGAACGTCACTGGATTATCATCAGAAGCTAAGAAGACATTCTCCAAGCAAAAGCACACATAGATATTCACCAACACAACATTGGGGGTTCAATCCCCATGCAGAAGGTAGAGTGTCTAGCCAGAGCCCACCCACCTTGTCTTCTTCCCTACTTTCCCATTATCAGCCCATTTCCATCCAAACCTGGCTCTCATCCACCCTCATACTCCAAGCCACCCTCCCCACTAGTCACCCAGTGACTTGGTATTCTGTGAAATCATGCTCTGCTTAATGAGCCAACGCCCACATAGCGGCAAACCCTGATACCAGCATTCTTTCTACCTCACTGTCCACATGGGAATGTGGCTTTCCCTTGATTATGAATAGCTCCCTCCCCTAAGAAGCCCTCCAAGAGGAAACTCTCCCCTGGCCCCAGTTCATAGAATGTCACACTTGTTCTCAACCCCCTTGCAGAGTGTGGTCCTGTGGCCACTGCTCGAGAGCCCTTCTCTTCTGCAACCCCCTTCCCTCACTCCTTGATATAGTCTTCTGATGCTGGATGCCTTGAGCAGCTACCTGTTCCCCGGAGACTCCGTTAGTACATGAAGCTTCTGTTGAAGATTGATGACCTTGGCCTCTCAGATCCCAACCTCCTCACCATCAGTGACCTTCATCTCCTTTCTATTTCTCAGAACAAAGCAGAAGCCCTCAAAGCATGGTCCTTGGGCCAGCAGCATCCTCATCACCAGGAACTTGTTAGAAATGCAAATCTCAGACACACTCCAGAACTGCAGAATCAGAACCTCTAGGCGTGGGACCCGGGATCTGCTTTAATCAGACTTCTGGGTGATTCTGATACACAATTTGAGAGCAGCTAGTGCCAAGGATGGCCACACCAGAGGTCATGTCATCAACTGCAGCTTCTCCACTCTAAGATCCCTGCGTTACCAAACTTGTCCTCATTGTTCTTCTTCTCTCAACTTTGCCAAACTAGTAGTTGCCTTGGTCTGGAAGTCTTAGAACCTCTTTTGGCCTCAACTTGATCCAGTCTGGACCCCTGGTGAGATATTCCCATGATGCCTCTAAGCCCCATAACTGGTTTCCCCTAAATTTGGACTTTGGCAAAAGGGATGAAATGATGCTGATTGAATTCCAACTGGCTATCTTACCTGGCCCTTGCTGCTGGCTTATAACCATATTATTGCTTTTCTTTGGGGTATGCTAATTTGCTCTTTATAATATACCTAATATTTACCCATTTTCTTCAATACTAGTATTTGGTATCTTCAAAGATAACCAAAGATACTTTGGTATCTTGGTATACCGGTATCTTTAATACCAGTCTTCCACAGTTTGGCCACTGGCCTTGACTCTTACTTGACTAAGAACAAAGTCCCTCAGCCACATTCCCTCCATTTTTTCTGCTCTCCAAACAGTCTCTATGGCTGCGCCTCCTGACTCCAAAGTAGAGGGGAGAATTCTCCTCCCTGAATTGCTGACTCTTCTCCCTCACGACTCCACCAGAACCTCACTGCTCAGGAATGCTGGTGGAATGGAGGGCCCCTAAGAAGGGAAGTTTGAGACTGTGTTGTTTGGAGGGCAGAGGGGTTGTCGGTGATTAATAATGTCATGTGCCAGAAATAGATCCAAGATAATAAAACTGAGGAGAGGTTGTTGGTAGTGGCCAATTCTAGATAAATGGTTTCAAAGCTGCTGTTTCTGCAGAGAGGTGAGGACAGGAGACAGATGGTAGGGGCTTACGTGAAGGAAGTAAGGATGTCAGGGTGTGCATGGCCCACTATGAAATGAATTTAGCTAAAGAGAAGGAGGGCTCAATGGACAGTCTTCTCTTCACCAACCATTGGTGTAGTCAGCGTTGGTTCTATGCAAAGGGAAAGGAGCCAATAGAGAGGGAGAGAGGAAAGACAATGGAAGCTGCAATTCTTGGAGAAAAGGGGTCCTGTAAAGGACAGAGAGAGAAGAGAGAGAAAAACTGGAGGGATCTATTCATCAGAACTCTTAGTTGCTGGTGATGGTGTATCTTCGTCAACGAACTGAGGCCCAAACAGAAACCTACGGGCTTACACAACCAGCAATGGGAGGCGTGCAGCTGGAGATGGTGGCACCCAGAGACTGGGTGCTTCCAGGATCGCTGTCTCCAGGATCTGCTGTCTCCAGGATCTGCTGCCCTCTAGGTCCCTTTCACACTCTCATGAAGACAAGCAGAGGCCAGCCCCTTTCCACGGACTGCCCCTGGCATGTGTCTTCCCAACTTTGCCATCAGAAAAGAAGGTCTTTCTCCTCAGCTCCTGTTAAATGCCATCAAGACTCTGATGGGTCTGATCTAAATTTTGTGCCCAGCCCTGTGGTCAGAGAAAGTAGGGGAAGACAGAGGATTCGTGCTGATAGTCCCCCATTAGAAACGTACATGGAGGAAGAAGCCGCTCTTCATTCTCCGACAATACATAGGGTGCTTTGACCCACAGGCTAGGAAGAAGGGAGGTACAGGGCAGATGAAAGCAACTACTATCAACTAGACATGGTTAGCCTTGGATAAGAACAGAAGCATGTCTTCAGATGAATGTATATATGTGTGTGTGTATATAATGTATATGCTATATATGTACATATATAGAGAGAGTCATATAGTTATAATGTATGTAACAGGCAGGGTACTCTGAAAGCAGGTGCTGAGACGGTTTTGTTAGCAAGATCAACACTTGTTCAGGGAAGGGAGGAGCTACATTTGGAAAACGGAGAAGTAAAGCCACAATGCAGACCTCCATGAGCCCAGAGGAGTGCTCCAGACTGTCGTTGGTCCGAATTATCTTGTGTCAGTTAGAAATGGCTAGACCAAAGTACCTGGGCCTTTATACACCTGTATCACTCAGTCAGTGGATGTGGGCTGCCCCAGGAAAGACATGAACTCGGGAAAAATCATGCCCTGTACAGCAGAGGCAGACTTGGGAGATGCTGACTGCTGAAAGCGGCTCTCTGCATTCCCCAGAACTGGGTAGCAAGTCCTTCCTTCAAGAGGAATTCAGGATGGTACCTCTCCGCATCTACCATGCAAGACTAGAACAACTGAGGATGTTCAGGGCAGTGAAATTACTCTGTATGATGCCACAATGGCAGGTACATGTCATTATACATTTGTCCAAATCCATAAAGTGTACAGCACCCAGGGTCAACCCTAATGGAAACTATGGGCTTTGGGTAAAAAGGAGGTGTCTGTATAGTTTCATTGACTATAAAAAATGGCCATTCTGGGAAGGGGGAGGCTACATATGGGGGGGCAGGTAGTCTATGGGAAATCTCCGTAATTTTCCCTTCGCTTTTGCTGGGATCCAAAACTGCTATAAAAAATAAAGTCTTAGGGACGCCTGGGTGGCTCAGTTGGTTAAGCAGCTGCCTTCAGCTCAGGTCATGATCCCGGCATCCTGGGATCGAGTTCCACATCGGGCTCCTTGCTCGACGGGGAGCCTGCTTCTCCCTCTGCCTCTGCCTGCCAGTCTGTCTGCCTGTGCTCGCTTGCTCTCTCTCCCTCTCTCTCTGACAAATAAATAAAATTTTTAAAAAGTCTTAATAATTTTTATATTCTTACTATTTTTTAAAGGTTTACTTATTTAAGAGAGACTGAGCGGGGGGAGGGGCAGAGGGAGAGGGAGACAAGCAGACTCCCCACTGAGCAGGGATCCCAACTAAGGGCTCTATCCCAGGACCCCGAGAACATAACCTGAGCTAATCTGAAATCAAAAGTGGATGGCATAGCCAACTGAGCCACCTGGGCATCACTAATAATTTTTAAAGAATTTATTTAAAAAGTTATGTCACATGTCATAACACAGGTCACAGAGCAATGCGGTCCTATGTCAGTAAAAACGTTTAAATGCAGTAAAATCTTTCAAATACCTCTCATCAAAAGGTAGGGTCTGTTTCCTCTTCCCTTGAATCAGGGCTGGCCTATGACTGTTTTGATCTTTAGACGATGTCAGAAGAGACACTTTGTTGTTTCTAAGCCTAGCCTTTCAGATAACTTTGTCTCTGGGAGCCCGGATATGTCAAATAAGAAGTCCAATGGCCCAGCTGGAGAGATGGCATAGAGAGACTCCTTGGAGATGGAGAAGAAGCCAGCCGAGCCCTGCCTCCCAGCCATTCTCACCAAGGTGCCAAGCGTGCGAATGAAGCTGGTTTGGACTCTTCCTACCAACCACCCACCGGATGCCTCTGTGTGACCCAGTTGATATCAATGAGCCAAGCCCTGCCTGGACACCTGACAAAGTTGTGTGATATTATAAACTGGAGTTGTTTAAAACTTCTAATTTGGGGGGGGTGGTATTTCGATATGGAACAACAGATAACTAGAAGAGTAGGCAAGAACAGAGCAAAGACATGGGAGTTCTGGAAGCAGTCAACACAAGACAGAAGAGACAATGCAGAAAGAGCCCGGGGAGGAACAGAGACGGACAGAGATTCATAAATCAGCAAGCTGCTTGAGGGGATTAGCCAACACATGGGACAGATCTGACTTGTGCCAAGACAGACATTGCTGCCTTCCCAACTCCCAGTAAGACAGCAGGCGAGGTAGTCTGTGGGTGCTAAGGGCTGGGAAGAATTAAGACTGGGGCTGGGGGAACACAGAGAAAAGCGAGAAAACGGTGGCACAATGCCAAGTAAAACGCAAGATACAAAAACGAAGTTTATCAGAAAGCGCCTACTGACATCAAATGGCCAGGATGTGTGTTGGTCCCTGTCACTGGCGTTTAGAGACCCTCTCACATGATGCTGTGCCATTGACAGGTAGAGGGGGACTGACTCAGCTATAGGGGGCACTGCAGCATGTGGGAGGAGTGAGGGGAGGAGGGTGTTAATGAACGACGCAGGGATGAAGATGGCCTAGATGCAGTTAGACAGGTGAAGGAGAGGCCGAGGGTGTTGGCATCTTGATGAAAGGAAAGATCAGCATCTTAGGGAGCCATAGTGCCTAAAAGAGTTCTTTCATCATTTATTCATTCAACAAATACTTATGGAGTATCGACTGTGTGCCAGTGTAATTCAAAGCTGCTCCATTTCTCCGCCTGAGAGTAAACAAGAAGAGGAAGATAAAATGAAATTAACTAAGTCCACTTAAGAGGAGTTGAAACCAACAGACAATATGATCTTCTGCATAATCCATGGGATTCAATTATGTTTCCATTACTGTTGAGAATAAAGAGTTTACCATATCCTAATTATTTAAACACATTGTGAAAGAAATGCATGGAAGGGCCCTGTTTCAGACTGGCCTCTGAAATATACCATGTTCAGAAAGATTTTAAATTATGTTTTAAATGCTCCAGACTCTTTACAGACCATATAGCAAATCTGACTTCTGACCTCTGCTGTACAATCAAGAACAAATAGTTTAACCTTTCTACTCTTCCGTGTAATTATCTATGGCAGAAAACAATGCTGACCACTCAGTTTCTAAGCATTCGTTAATTCCACTCAGTCAGTATATATTTACTGAGAATACCTTACTATGTGCCAGGTGTTGGGCTGGGCCCAGCAGAAACAATGGTTATTAACAATGTTGCTTATCTTCAAGAAAACCTTGGTTTAATATGGGAGACAGGCCCCTATTCGGTTAACCACAAAACAATGTGTCAAATACTAGGATTATGTATACATACTGTTCTTAGCTTATGTTTAACTTGTTAGCCATATTGTGCTATTATTATAGGAGAGGGAGAAGAGATGTTACATTAATCAGACGTTCTATATGTTATATTCTTCAGATAGATTATTTCATTTACCCCTCACAAGAGTTCTACAAAATAGGTATGGCTTGTCCAGGGCTCTGTGGCTCAAAGGAGAAACTAATTTGCCCAAGTTAGTTACAAAGGACTAGATAAGGATATCTCTCTCCAAAACCCATGCTACTTTCCTAATCCCAGGAAGCTTCCTGATATACCACATTTATTTATTTATGTCTGTTTCTATATCGGGTTATATTCTTTCTAAGGATAAGAGTCTTGCCTGACTCATCTCTATTTTCCTCCTATGTTAAATATATATCAGCTAGTCAACAATAACGCATTCCTTTTTTTTTTAAGTTTTTATTTATTTGACACAGACAGAGAGAAAGAGACAGCACAAACAGGGGGAACAGCAGGCAGTGGGAGAAATAGGCTCCCCACTGAGCAGGGAGCCCAATGCGGGGCTCGATCCCGTGACCCCAAGATCATGACCTGAGACGAAGGCAGATGCTTAACCGTCTGAGCCACCCAGGCACCCTGACGAATATGCGTTTCATGACCACAAAGAAGTACAATTTAACAAAAGATGTTGCCGGGAAGTACATAGTTGGCTTTGAAGTTATTATTTGTAAGAAGGAATGTGAATCGAAGATGTATGAAGGAATAAATGAATGCAGAACTGAAAGCTGGATGTGCTCTCGTCTCAGGGTGTTTACTCGCATATGCTGTTCCCCCCGACTGCCGTGCTTTTCCCCAAAACTCTTACGTGGTTGGTTCCCTCAGCACTGTCTTCAGTTCTCAGCTCAAAGGTCACCTTATGGGCGTGATCTTCACTGGCCACCCTATGTGAACAGCAACTACCCCTCCAGCAGCCATTTCTCTACCCTTACCCTGCTCCATTTCTTTTGTTTCACAGCACCTACTACCGCCTGACATATTACATGTTTGTTACTCCCCTCGACCTGCCTCCCCCACTAGAACAGGCATTGCCCTTGAGCGGGATCCCCTTCTGCCTTGCTCACTGCTGTGTCCCGTGCTGTGGGCGCTCCATTAACCTGTGCTGTGACATAGTCACAGAAATCCAATTCCTTCCCGCCTTTCCTCTTGTCTGACCTGAAAAATTGTATCAACCCTTTAAACAGTGCCGTGTTCCAAAAAGTATAATTTCTCTGTGAAGAGACCTCTGAGATTACATTTTTTTTTTCCTCCTTTACGCACATGCACACACAACGGGGTTCTCTTAGGATATGTTGCCACTTTTCCCGTCCGCAGGAGTTGGAGATAAGACCTGCTGTGTCCATTCTCTCCCCTGTGAATTGAAAGGGCAAATGGAGCCCTGCTTAGAGGAAGGTGTCTGGGCTCCTCCTCCACTCCTTTCCTCCTCGTGACCACCATCGGTGGTGGTTTGGAAATTCAGCGAAATGTCCTTTCAGCCACTGTGATGCTGAAGAGGGAAAAGAAGAAACTGCAGGCTACTGTTTACTTCATAGAAAGACAAAAACTCCTTTGAGGTTTTCCCTGTGTCCTGTGGACAATTCCCAATCAAATACCGTCATTAGGAAGGAAATTCAGTATTTTATGCAGGCTTTTGTTTGGTTTGTTTTAGATCGTTAGAGAAAGTACTCGTTTCAAGATTGCACAGAAGCATAATACCGAAATAATATTCATTGCAATGGAATTTTACCTTTATGATATTATCTACGGTGGCAACCGATCTCATTGCCCCGTTCTCTGTGTCTCTAATTAGTTAGAGTAATATCCTAACATTGTGATATTTAAAGGTAGGTCCTATGTGACTAGGATGTTAACAGACTATAATGCAGAACCTTTGGGATTAAAAGAAACCATAGGCGGCTGAGCTCACACTCAAAGCTGAAATGGTAATAATACTTCGTACAGTTCCGTTCACTCGCTTTCTGAACCCACCTTCTGTATTAGAAATAAATTACAATTGGAATTTTCCCCAAATTATGGGTGAGATTCCAAGAAGGTCAACAATGTCTTATGGTCACCCAGCTAGAGACTAAATAAATAAATACAGACAAAACTAAAGCCCACGTCTGTTGGCTCCTGTGACCTCCTCTACTCGCTCTAAATAGCCCAGAAAAACTGAAAACCTGTGCCACGGACCACAGCCCCTGCCCTTCAGCCTCGAATTTCTGGATCTCCAAGTCAGTAATAAGTCACAGTGTGGACCATATTCAAATAAGGAAGGCTTTGTGGAGGTAATTCATGATGAGAGCCAAAGTGGAAAGTGTGCCCTCAGGAACCCAGCCCAGGCCAGTGACTTTCTCAGGGGAGAGAGTCCTGAATCACATACTGAGTAGAGGGAAGCAGGAGTCCCCAAATGAGCCTTCCAGAGCAACCTGATTTCTGCTCTGGCCAAACATTTAGTCCGAAACCCTCGCAGGCTCGGCAATAAATCATTGTTTCTCTTCTTAAATTCCTTTTCTGCAATGAGGAGAGTTATTTACCCTGTGATTAATAGTGCCCTGAAAATATTCCTACAGGTGCACTCCTTCATCAACGCCCCCCTCCCCTCCCCTCTTTCCTATGCCCTCCCCCGCTCCTTCCTTCCCCTTATTTTGCTCACTCTCTCTTTATCATAAGCTTTCAAATCCTCGGCTTGGGCTGTTAGTTTTCTATTGCTGCATTAAAAACTACCACAAAATTAACATCTTAAAACAACACAAGTTTATAATTTGGCAGTTTCTCTAGGTCAGAAGTCTGGGAAGGGCGTGTCTTGTCCTCTAAGTCCCCCTGGGCTGAAATCAAGGAGCCAACTGGGACTGCATGTCTCATCTGGGTCCTCTTCCAAGGGGACTGGTTGTCAGAGGAATCCCTGTCCTTGAGGCAATGGGACGGAGCCGCCCATCTTCCTGCTGGCTGTCAGCTGAGGACTGCTCTGCATTCCCCGAGGCTCCTCCAAGGTCCTGCCATGCGCCTTCATCGGCCAGAACAGCTGGCGTCTGTCTCTCTGACTACCTCTTCCGCCACCAGCTGGAGACAACTCTGCTTTTTAGATACGGTCAGGTCCATCAACTGTCATATAGTAAATCACTGCAGTAAGATTCTATGTATTCGCCCTACTGGGGATTTCACGGGGCATCCACACATGGGGCATAAGAAATGGAGGGGGGGGCTCTTAGAATTCTGCCTGCCACACTTGGCAACAGCATACTCCATTTGTGTGGCATTGGTATACCTAAGGAGACTTTCTTTTTCTTTCCAAGAGATGACTCTGCCCTCCCACGTGAAACACTTTTTTTTTTTAAGATTTGTTTATTTATTTGAAAGAGAGAGGGAGAGGGTCTCAAGCAGACTCCATGCCCCGTGCACAACCCAACACAGGGCTCGATCCCATGACCCTGAGATCACAACCAGAGCAGAAACCAAGAGCCAGACACTTAACCGACTGTGCCACCCAGACACCCCAAAACACCCCAAAACACTATTTGTCCTCTGAAAGCCACTATTTCTCTAACCTCTCATTACTGTGTCGGTTCCTCTTCACTCCCCAGCCCCTAAATGCTGGAGTTTCTCAGGATTCTAGCCTCTTTATCCACAGCATTCCCTAGAGTTTTCATCCCACCCAAGGGCCTGAAGTACCACCTACACACAATGGCTCCCTAATTTACCTCTGGCTCAAATCTCTCCCCTGAATTCCTGACCCACACACCCAACTGCTTCCTCAGTATCTCCATTCACCATCCAGCGCGAATATCAAACTTAATGTTTCTCAGAATAACTTGATTGTAACCCATCCCCAAACTGTTCCTCTCCAAGTCTGCCTTCTTTCAGGAAAGGGCAACTCTTCCATTCTCTAACTCCTCTTTGTCTCACATACCCCGGACCCAATTCCTCAGTAAAGTCTCCTGGCTTTACCTTCAAACTATGTGCAGAATCTGGCAACCGCTTACTTCTACTGCTAGCAAGCTGCCTTGCCTGAGTTTTTATAATAGACACCTAAATGGCATATTAATTTCCATTTTTGTTTCCCCTTCCACACTCCAATCTCATGTCTACACAGCAGCTAGAGTGTTTCCTGTAAAACATCAAATATATCATGTCACTCCTCTGCTGAACATGTGCCCAGAGAAAATGCCAAAGTCTCCACTTCATGATCCGATCCCTGTCCCCTCTCATCTCTCAACACGTTGTGCACCCTTCCCTCCATTTCACTGTAATACCCTTCCTGCACGCCAACTGTGTTCTGCCCACAGGGCCTTTGCACTAGCTCTTGCTATTGCTCTTCTTCCAGATACCCACAAGATACCTACTCACTCCCTCATTCTTTTCTTCTCTGCTTAAATAAGAACATCAGAGAGAATTTCCCTGATGGGGAAAGGATGAACACCATCCTTGGGACTTCCTAGCTCCCTGCCCCTGTTTTCTTTTCTCCCTGGCACTATTGCCTCCTGATTGATGAGGTAATACAGTGTATGACTTTCTTTCCCACCACCATATTAAAATGTAAGTGCCATGACAGGGGGCCTTGTCAGTTCAATGCTGTGTCCCAGAGCCTCCGTTAGAGTGTCAGGAACATAGTAAGTATTCAATGAATATTTGCTGAATGAGTTTTAATACAGAAAAGTATCCAATAGCTTACACATCAGAGAACATAGATTTTTCTCAACATGGTGCTTTTTTTTTTTTTTTGTAAAATTAAAGAACACTTAGGATAACCTTGTGACTCTCTTTAGAAAATGAGCAAATTCAACCCATCTAACATCAGAATGAGAACAAAGGAAGGCCTTCATGGAGGAAAGATATTCAAATGAGCTATACGTTTTCTTTCATCTCAAGGTCTATAGAGTAAGTTTGGGTCAAGTGTAGTCAGCCTTGATGGAAACCAGAGGCTGTTTTGCCTCCTTACACCTTTTTCTGCAAGGCAAACTAGATTACCACATCATGGTTCCATAGCTCTCTGCCTGGACCGTCCTCACCTTGACTTCTCAAAATCCTACCAATCCTTCAAGATCCATTGAAAACACTATCTTCATCATCAAATATTTCTTGATTCCCGCACATCGCAAGCCAAAGGCACTCTATCGCACCCTATTCCAGATGGCCATTCCTGTGTGCCTTCTCACCACCCCCCCCACAGTTCTCCACCTTCAAGAGAATGGTACTGTGTGACTTCTTTGTCCTCTGTAGCACTTAGCACCATGTCTTACCCAAAAAGATGCTTGCGGTATGTGTGTGGAATGAGATTGGATTGATTTGAGTTGGTGCTTTTAATTGGGAAATGAGGCATTTAGCTAGCAAACTGTTTCATTGCACTTTCAGGACTTAGGGACCGAGAAACAGTCACCTTAACCTCTGACAGTCAGTTCAGTAGCCTGAGACCACAGTCACCTTGCTCAGAGGAAGCTCCCAACCCACTGAAGATCTTATTATTTTATCAAATGGAAGGGCCAGTCTAGAATGGTCAAGGGAAAAAAATTCCCTTTTTAAGTACATTAAACTCTCCACCTATTTTCCATTTCATGCTCACTAGCTGTGTTTCAAAAAAAAAAAGTACTTTTAAAATCTTTATGAAAAGCAACTTCTTTTCTATTCAAGTGGAATAACACTATTCACCCTGTGCTGCCCATCGCCCCTGCTAATGCTTCCAGGGGAATACAGCAACGGGCTACTTTCCTTTACAGTCTTTGATTTGTTCTTTCTACATCCTGTAATTTCCATCCACACCGGAGAGCCAAGTGCTGTGTGGGGCTAATTAAACACTATAATTATCCATGAGCTATGGCCCAGAAGCAGAGAGAAAATCTAACACATGTCTGATTGTAATATCAGGTAAATACTCAAGATGTGTGACTGGCGAAATGCAAAATATTCTATTCATTTAATATTCTTGATGAATAGTGAATTAGTCTAATCACATTAGCTATTCTATTCATTTATTAGGTGAGAGTGATTAGAAGTGAATAGCTACAGAAAAAACCCTCTCAAGTTGCAAAAATTAGACTTCTATAGTTTTATTATGTTTATTTTCAACTGAGGGTAATTGTCTGTAGCTTTCCCCAAGATAGTTGACACCCCTCCCCTATCTTTGCCCCTTAAAAAACTGAGTACCGGTTACAAGGGTAGAGAGAACAGATAAGACAGCGTAGGACTGGCATACAAATGCTTATATGGATTGTATAAACACATAAAAATATCCCATACAAACGTTGTGCTTCCAAGGACATGAGCACACTATTTTTTCTTTTTCTTTTTTTTATAGAGGTATAATTTACATACCAGAAAAACACACAAATCTTAAATTCACAGCTCATTGAATTTTTACTTATATATATGCCCCTGTAACCATCACACAATTCAAAACACACATTTTCTAGAAAGTTCCCTTCTGTCCTTTCCCAGAGGTAACAACTATTTTCACTTCTATCTCTGTGCACTGAGTTAGCCAGTTCCTAAAACCATACAAACGGAATCATACAGTCTCTCATTAATTTTTAAAGAGCAGTACAAGATCCTTTTAATACAGAAAATCAAATCAAATGGGAACGTCTATAATCCCACCACCACCAACAAAAAAAGAAAAGAAAGAAAAACCCTCAATGTTAAAACAATGAATGAAATACATACATATTATTAGGTATTTCAGACATCACAGGAAAATACTGGGGAAAGCCCTCACTTCTGCAAAAGTTGTTCATTCCTAAGCTAACCCTGCCGGATCTCCCCCATTGACTCCTGCACATGCTTCTATCCCTCTGCACTCCGCTCTGGGCCCTGGGAGGCTGACCTTCCCGGGCCACCTGAGTGGCTCCTGAGGTCCCTAGTGTCTACTTGGGAACTGTCAAAGGAACGCCAGCTACAGATGGGAAGGCAGCGGTGAGTTGGTGGAAGTGTTTACTCCCCTGCTCTCTCCCCACTGACTACCTTTGTGAGAACCACACTTCAGGCAGACTTCTCCTAAAGCTAGCTGCTCTCTCTGGGCATAGGAACGACTCCCTCCCCTTGACTCCGCAGGCCCGGATGGTCACAATTCCCACCTTTGGCTTACCCCTTGATTGTTCAACACTTCTGGTCGGTTTTCCTTAAGCCTTCCCACACCTTTGTCAATAGCCCCTTCATTACTCTTCTCAGCGACTCCACAGGAATGTGCTGTCTGTCTTCTGCTCCTGATTGCCATTCACGTTAAGTTTTAAATAGATCTTACATGATATATTTTTGCTTCTGCCACACACATAGGCTATAAACTGCTCCACGAGCAACAGACTGTTGCTGGTGGGTGTATCAGCTACCTACTTCTAATCGAAGCACACTTACAACACCCCCCTCCCCACTGATTCACCCTGCCCTGAGAGCACAGTAACAAGTGATCTCAAATTTGTAAGATACTATCTTGACACTTCTACACTACTTTTACCATTTGAAATGACTTCAGCTCTATGTCCAAATCTCTCTGTTGCAATTTCAAACTGGTCTTCAGACATGGGTGGGGGAAGCCAATATGGTGACCGTGGAACGAAAGCCCAAAGGGACCAGAATGTAGCCAAAGGACAAGCCACTTAATTTAATTGTCCAAACCCCTGAATCCCAACAAACTACACAGTGGAGTGTGAAGAAACTTAGATGTGCTGTCAGAAGCCCCCTCTCATTTACAGACCTGGAGAAAGAACCAGTAATGTTTATGGTCAAGTAGCAGAGACCTGAGAAGGGACAGGATAGCTCTCTAGGGATGAGACCATCTCTGGAGCTCCAGGATTCAGAGCCAAGGAGTGGAGGTTACAGTAGGGGCTCTCCGCCTACTGATTTCACTTCATTCATTCACTTTTTCAACAGATAATTATTGAGAATCTACTATGTGCTATATTTTGTGCTAGTAAATACAACAGTGAGCAAGAGACAAAGCTCCTGATGCCTCAAACTTACAATTTTTGTTAGAATACACAATAAGAGGAAAACAAAGGAATCAATAATGTGTTGGGTATTGATAAGTGCTATAAAAAATAAATCAGAGTAAGGAGGCTACAGAGAGATGAGGGGGGTTACTCCTTTTTTATACAGGGTGATCAGGTTTAGCACTCTGAGAAGTTCCCTTCTCTGAAAAGAGGGATCCCTGTGGCTATCTAGGAGGGATTCGTGCACTTATGCAGGAGAAAAAGGTTCCAGGTGGAGGGAACAGCATACACAAAGGTCCTGAGGTACATGTATATTTCACCGTGTTTGAGAAATAGCAAGGAGATCATGCTGCAGTTGGATGATCAAAGCCAGTGGGAGGATAAGGAACATGATGGAAACTTATTTTCCACCTTAATCTGCTGGAGACACAGTGTAAGGTGTTGAGCCCTTAATGGTACTTTGCCCTTCACTATAAGTGAGAGGGGAAGCTATCAAAGATGATGAGCAGAAGAGAGCCATGATTAAACTAATGTTTGAGTAGCCTCACTCTGGGTAGTATGTTGGAAACAACCTATCGTTGAATGCAGGGGGAAATAAGGAGACAGTCAGGAGGCTGTTAAAATGACAAAAGATAGTAAACTGGACTAGACTCACTGTGTCAGTCCACATGAGAAGTTCTTAGATTCAGAATTTTGAAAGTAGAGACTCCGGCATTTGCCATTGGATTGGTTGGCTGTAGAGCATGTTCACAAATGACATGCCAAAGATGATGCCAAGATTTTATTTTTTTTTAAATTTATTTATTTGTCAGAGACAGAGAGAGCGAGCAAGGCAGACAGAGTGGCAGGCAGAGGCAGAGGGAGAAGCAGGCTCCCTGCCGAGCAAGGAGCCCGATGTGGGACTCGATCCCAGGACGCTGGGATCATGACCTGAGCCGAAGGCAGCCGCTTAACCAACTGAGCCACCCAGGCGTCCCGATGCCAAGATTTTAAAGCAAGAGGAGTCAGCTGTAGAATGCAATTGTTATTTATTGAAATAGGAAAAACTTCAGAATAGCTGATTTCAAGGGGAAAATCAGGAGTTTGCTTTGGACATGATGAATTTTAGAGGTCTGTTAAGACAGCCAAGCAGAGATGTTAAATAGGCATTTGGCTATAAGTCTGGCTTTCAGGAGAGAGGGCCTAGATGGAGATGTAAATTGGGAAATTCTCAGAATATACATGGTATTTTAAACTATGGGATTAGATGAAACCCTCTTTCCCTCCCCCAAGTGTGTGGAAATTCAGAACCGAGCCCTGGGGCACTCAAAACTTTAGAGGTCAGGAAGATGAGAAGGAACCACACAAAAAAGATCGAGGAGGAACTGCCAGTGAGGTGGGGACAACCTAGAGAGAGTGGTATCCCAGGGATAGTGAAGCAAGTACTTCAAGGTAGAGATGTGGGCAACTGTGCCCAGTGTTGCCAGTAGACCAAGCAAGATGGTGATGGAGAATCAAGTGTAACTTCTGGAAATGTGAAAACCTTTTGGAACCTTGACTACAGCCATGGTGGAATAATGGGAACAAAGACCTAACTGGAGTGGGTTCAAGAAAGAACAGGAGGAGAGGTTATGGAGACAAAAATGTGTAGACCAGTCTGTGAGTGAGTTTTACAGTAGAGAAAAAGACAGGACAGGGTAGTAACTACTGGGGGTATAGGGTAGAGAAGATGGTTTGGGTTGGCTGTTTGGTTGAAAGATGGAGACTCTTCCACCATGTCTTCCGGCTGGCAGGAATGATCCAATAGAACAGTGTTACAGGATGATGTAGGAGATGGAGGGAGAATTGCTAAAGGCAGGTCCTTGAACAGAAGGGAAGACAGGAGTTCCAGTAGCACACAAGAAGGAGGGTTTCCTCAGGGCCAACCGTGGTAGTTCTCATCTGCCTTGTGTTTTGCCGTTCCACAGAGAATTTCACTCGGGGAAATATGAGTGTTTTACTGTAATGTTAAAAAAATTAATTGATAACTATTTGCTTAATTTATCCATCACATGTTCCTATGAATCATTTAACCCCCAATTTACTAATAAGGAAGGTTTGTAAAAGTTATATGATTTCATCAGGTTTTCAAAGCTTATATGAAAACCAGGTCTCGGGCTAGGTCTGGATGATTCCAAAATCATAAAATAAATGTTCCACAACATCACGCAATCTGGGGATTGCCCCGGAGGGCCCACCAGCTAATGAGAAAGGGAGAACATCATCGTAGCATGGCAGGCACAGCAAAGCACCACTAACATAAACCATGTACGTCTCTGTTGAGGAAGGCAGGGTAAGTTAAGTGCCTGGACTCTGCGGGGAGGGTTTTGGGGGAGATGTGTCTTGTTCAATAGATTTAAAAGGCTGAGAGTGGGGAGAGCATCAGTACCTTACAATGTCATGGGCAAGTCCTGAGAAGAGTTGGACTAATCAACCCTACTTGGAGAAGAGTTGGACTAATCAACCCTACTTGGAGGACTAATCAAACCTACTCTGCGGAGGCGAGAAGGAGCAAATGCTTTCAGGAACTGAAAATGCAGTGGCAGAAGTCGAGACAAGCATGGGGCTTCTTTGGGTTTTCAGCCACTTCTGTGGACATTCATTAAGCTCCTCCCATGTGCACAAGGCAAGGCTTTGTGCTGGAGAAATAAAGAAGAGTGGTCATCCTCCCGGGAGTTACTTACACAATGAACAATTCAAATTCAGCATAAGACTTCTAAATGGATCAGGCAGGGTTCTCCAGAGAGGTAAAGTCAACAACACATAGAGATCTTGAGGCAGAGATATTTATTTTTATGTGAAGAGATCCATTTCAAGGAATTGTTGGAGCTGGCAAATCTGAAATGCAACGGGCAGGCCAGCAGGCTGGAAACCCAGGCAAAAGTGGACGCTGCAGTCTCAAGGCAGAATTTTTTTCTTCTCTGAGAGACCTCAGTTTCTGCTCTTAAGACCTTCAGCTGATTGGATGAGGCCCACCTGCATTATTCAGGGCAGTATGGTTAGTCAATCAACTGTACCCCTTAACCACATTTACAAAACATCACCAAGTTAACACCTGGATTAGCGCTTGATTAAGTCACTGGGTATCATAGCCTAGGCAAGCTGACACATAAAACCAACCATCACAGAATCCGGTTAGTTCCCAGATTTATCCATACATGCCAAACGCAGGTACTTTATTTTAGAGACACTTGCCTTCTAGGATTGCTCTTCTAATGGGATCTTAAACCGTAGACCAGTGAGAGGCCAGAGGAGGGGCTGTCTCCAAGCCATTGTACTGCTGAGGGTGGTTTATAAAGGTTCTAATTCATTGTAATTAATTTTTATTGTACAGAAGCAGAAGGCTGGCGGAGTGAAAGGGGGTAATTTCACCAGTCAAAATAACAAATAAGTAAATACAAATAGTGCCCAAGTTCCCAAGAGCAGACCACCGTCAGCAGGTCTCTGTGAGTGAGGCACAGATCATAAACCCTGTTGCCCCCTCACCAGCCCCGGCTCTGGGCGACCCCTTCCCCCACTTCTCCAGGTTGCAAGGCTGGCTACAAATGCCTCCGGTTCCCATACCCCTCTTCCTCTCCCCCGTGAGACCACGTGGAGGCCCTTGTCCAACAGGTGGAGTGTAAATTTCAGATGTTGAAACAATACCCCCCCCCAATAAAAAAGGCTAGGGAGGCGGCATGTGGCAGGCTGGTTGGTGGTGCTCTTTGCAAACAATGACACGTCTGCACGGAAGCTCTTTGTTCCCCTCCGCACTAGGAGCCCTGGCGAACTCAACGGTGCAGGCGCGTTCATAGGATATTCTCATTGCAAAGCCGCTGCTGTGGCAAAGTGACATGGGAGCGGCTGGGTGCTGGGGGTGCTGGGAGTGGGAGGCTGGGAACCTCTCCGAGCCTCCTGGCGCCCCAATGAAGACAAGTCTCCATGAGCCGTGGGGGCGTTTTCTTTTTCAGAGAGTGAGGGAGGAAAGGGGCACTTTGACTTTCCCAGGCAGGAAAGCCGGTGTTGGGGTTTCTGGAGAGTCTTGAGTAATGACCAGTGTAGGTTTCTCATAGAGGACTCATTCATCTGGGTGCCACTGGGTGAGCCTGGCTTCCCAAGCTTGAAAATTTAGATTTATTGGGTGCCAAAAATTGGACTGGACACCATTTAATAGGTCCATGCACCATGAAGGTGAGGGTCGGGGGGGGGGGGAAGAGTCAAAAGGGCAGAATGGATGGGGAGAGCACACGGTGTGGAGAAAAACAGCAAAATCTGATTAGGGCCACAAAAGTCCAGCCACGGCAGGTGGGAAGTCCAAGACTCTGGAGAAGCTGGGGGCTTATGAACACAGCCGCGGTCAGAGAAATCTGCAGGAAGGGAGAGATGGAGGGGAGTAAACAGTTAGAGTCTCTGAACTTAAGCAAGGACCTTGCCAGAGAGGGTCCAGGCGGTGGGGCGAGAGACCGAGAGACAGAGAGACAGGGAGAGAGATACCACAGAGTCCTCAAGCCTGCACGAAGAAAAACCTGCTGTTAGAAGAAGAGGCGAAATCGATAAAAAAGCCATTTGCTGGTTACCAAAATATATATATATCTTGTTTGGCCTTTTGCTCTGAAACAGAAGAAAAGCTTTGGGATTTATGGAATGTGGATTTACATAGAGAGGCCCCATCATATATATAAATACTCAACCAACTTCCAATGTGAAGAGAAAGGCGGAGGGAGGCACGTTTGCGGGAGGGAAAGAGCAGAGGGAAGTAAGATCCAAGCCGTGGGGTTCTGTGCCTTATTCCCCCAGTGAACGTGGGGAATTCATCCTCCTCCCGGCACTGCAAGTTCTTCATTATTTTTATCTATTGTCTCCCTTGGGCTAGAGGAAGCAGTGTAAAAATGACTTTGCAGGCTTTGAGAGGCTTAAACAAAAATCTGTGTAATGCAACACAGCCGAAATGAATCTCCCTACCCAGGAACAGAGACGCTCATTCAATATTTGACTCCTCTGTGCAAAGCCCTGTATTGGATGTACAGGTGGAAAAGTGCCTGGTAGGTGCTTCATTCATTCATTCATTCATTCATTCAATCAACAAATGTCTGGGAGTAAAAAAGATCAAAAAGATCCATCACATTCCTCAAAGGGCTCCCATCCGTATGGGGAGGGATAGACAAGTGAACCCATGTGTATGGTATTCTGGAGACATGAATGGGGAGCTGAATCACACAGCAGGATCACAGCCTCTTCCCAGAAGAGGTGACTTAAACACAGGTTGTGGGCCCCTGGCACTCAGTGATCTGCAGAAAATCACAGTTCTCAGTCAACAACCCGGATGTTTGGGCTACATGTCAACACACATGTAGGTATCTGCAAATGCCTGGATTTCTGGTGATTATATCCGAATACCCAACAGCATTTGGAGAAAGGAGAGCATGCATATACCTTGTAAATAACGTAAGCATGTATCATGTAATCATTATTTTTACGAGCCATTCTTCCACAAGGACACAGATCACCAAAATTCTTTGATGTTTATTAGACATTAATTTATTAATTTCCCTCCATTACATGGTAAAATTTATATCTTTGCACGTGGCCAAGGTGGTAGGCCCTGTGGCCCAAGGCAATTAGATAAGGCCTTCAAGAAATTCAGACTGTATAAGGCCAAAGTTTAATAAATTTGAAACCCACAGCTGTCAGACTGCATGAAGTCTCATGTTCACAAATATGGGGCCTCCGTCACTACAGAATTGTTTAATTTAAGAAGGGCTGGCAGAAACTTTGCGTGCCATTTGGTGACGGGTTTAAAGACGATGCTGGTTGGTGTAAGTGTGTGCATACACAGACTTACACACACATCTATATGCATACACCATACATATACGGTGCATTTATGTTGATGTAAGGATGTCCTAGTGGGAGGAAAGCAAAATTGCAAAGGCAGTGCTTCCCTTAAATAAGCCTCGATCTCATCTCTTTTCCGTCTCCCTCATCGCCTTCTTGTCCCACGCAAACCCCTAGACGGCTCAGAGTCCTCAAGCCCCCACCTCTGTGTTCCCTGTCACTTGCACGTAAGCTTACTCTCTTACCCCTTACTCACAGAACTGTCTTTCCCAGGGAATCATTTAATCAAAATCGTTTAATATAGCCTGACGCTGAAAGACGAAGTCCGAAGATGATAGAATGAGTCAAGAGTAGATGTGCGGATGGCAAGAATGGAAGAGACATTTGCTGGTTGGGGGAGACTGAAAACAAAGGAAGGATGAGTCTGTACACCTGGGTAGTAGTTTCATCGCCCTTCTTCCTACATCAGGCAAGTCACGTGGGATCCTTTGGCTTGGAGTCAATCTCTCTCATTCCTGTCTCCCAGAGCCTTCTGTGATGGCCTCAGACAGAATGCATATCAGACCGTGTAATCACTTCTGGCCACCTAGCTCTCTGGATGGTGAGCTCCTCAAGCAATGGGACCGTGTCTTCCCAGGGTCTAGCGCGGGTGCCTACCAGGTAGTAAGTGCCCCATGTTGACTGCTTCGCCATGAATTTAACTGTTCTGAGTGAGTTTCTCACCTGCAAAATGCAAGTCTGTCCACTTATCCTCTCATTTCTTTCCTTGCCATTTACTGGACAACTGGCTAGGTTAAGTGCTATGGGAAACATACAGATGCATAATCTAGTAGCTTACCTAAAATCAGAGTCCCTGCCTACCTCCCAGGACCACAAGGATGCACAAAGAGACCTTGCATATGAGCAAGCTCTGGAAACTGTCCCCGCTACCTGAGGTAAGGGAGGCTTTTTATTCTGGCTCCTTACCTGTGCCATCCTGATGCTGTGTGCACGCCTGGCTCTGCAAGGGTTATTTTCACAGATTCTCCCCATCTCCCTTCTCTGTAGCTCCCAGCAGATGTATTAAGTGTAATCTTGGAATTGATCCAGGTTCCCTCTTTAAGACTCAGAATGTTCAATATTTCCTGCAGGCAGCAGGCCGCTCTAGCCTGGTATGACGTCAGGGACTCGGAAGGGTTCACCACCCGCCCCCAAGCATCCCTGGTGTCTGGGCCCCAGTCCCAACTTGTCCAGGCTCCATGGAGCTTACTCGGAAAGAAAGCAGGGGAAAAGCCCCAGCGGGGGCAGCCACTACAGCCCCACCAGCTTGTTTCCAAGATTACCCGTACTCCGACCCCCTCCGAAGCACCAGCTAAAGAAGAGAAATCCCACTGCCAATGGGCTCCTGCCTCCTGGAGCAGCCTGAGCCCACGGGAGGCAGGCAGAGCATCCGGGCTGACCCACGACTCAGGAGTGGTTGGTAGTGGAGTTAGAACCTTAGAGGGGTGTCCTCGGGAAAAGGAGTGAACAGCAGCCAATGGAGCCCCCTGAATGCCTGCTGAGCTAATAACACGGGATTTGGGAGGTGACCCCCTCCCCTGCACGGTGTGGATGATAAGACCCCATCTGTTCTGCACTGAGAACCGCCTCCCTGTGACTGCTCAGAGCTAATGCTTCCTTTCTCCTACAGCAGCAGCATAAATGGGATCCATAGTCTCCTCCACACACTAACATGGGGAAGAAAGCCATTCTAAGGGATCTTTGGGAGCATTTCAACATGGACTCATCTCCCGTCCCCTCTTCTTTCCTCCCCTTTTTAATTAATTTGCATAATCACTTGGGCAGGCTGAATACATGTGACACACCCTGGACGCACGTCTGCGTTTAAATAGGAGCCAGTTTTGTGCCTTTAAATATTATCTTTTTCTGACTTTTCCCCATCCTTTGTCTTTCTTTTCCTTCACTCTCCCATCCCCTCCTTACATTTCTTTTTCCTCCAACCCCCTCAGACTTAGTGGATGACAAAGCCACTTCCAACATCCCTCCATCACATACCCGCCCTCTTCTCCAACCATGTCAGTTCAATCGAACGAGTATATCCCACAGGGGAGAGGAAGGTAACCAAGATACACTGAGCTCCTATGAGGCACCAGGCAGAGTGCAAAAACCCAGAATACAGACAGAGAAGCTCCCTGTACTCAGTGTTCACCTGGAGCCTGGGGACCGGAGCTGGTACTCCCACACCTAACATAGAGCCTACAAAGGCAGTGAAGGTGAAGGTCTAGCAGAAAAGTAGAGGGTAGGAGTTGCAGTTGCATTCCCTTTAAGAGCATGAGGTCTAAAGACCAGCCCAAGATGAGACCCTCCCACCTTAGGGCACTGAGAGATGATCGCCTTTCCAGAGGGAGGACTTGCAGTCCCAGGTACAAGTTCAAGCCCTGGGTTAACTGACCTCTGTTACACCTGTAACCTCTTCGGACCTCAACTTTCTTGTGTATAAAAGGGGACAATTCAACCAAATTAACCACATGTGTTGCCCAGCTCGGCGATACTTTGTGAATCCTTCCCTGAGCTTTGCTTGGTGACCCACGTCATGGTGAAACTGTATGAAATGGACCAGATACAGGTGAATGTCAGCTGTGGTGGATTCAGGAGACCAGATCCCTGCATCCTTGTCATAATGGTCTGCATTTGGGGCCGTAATAGTTTATAATTATTCTTAGTGTATATTCTGTGTCCAACTAATAAAATGCGTTCTGCTCTAAGCATTTGAGTCCGTGGTGTTTGGAAAGGCAGACCACTATTCAGTCTGTAGCCATCCTTACTGGAATCCTGTGCAGACAGAGCTTGAACTGGATGAGCTAATGAGAGAGACCTTTTATCAAACCCTGGAGGTCAGCAGATGTGGGCTTGATGGGAAAAGTGAAAGAATGAGGGAAATTCTATCATGGTCATGAAAAGGCACTTACAGTAAACTCTGTTATCCATCAAGGGAGAGTAATAGGTTGTTCTGGTAGGTGGTGAGTAGACAGTCTTTATAGATGTTGCACGGATTATCAATTTTCAAAGATTGAAAGAGACATGGAAATACACCAGAAAGTTGTAAATAAATTAGTCCTCTTTCAGGAGTCCAAAACTTTTTTGCACAAACGTTACATAGCAAGTGAGAATGATCAGATTCAAAGTATCTATCATTTTTGCTATTGTCACAAAAACAAAGCTTCGGTTTCCCAATCCTGTCACTTTTGGAAAAGATATTTTTACTAACCATGATTTGGGTTGTCCTCCATTGCAAATGCCAACTACTCCCCCGTTCCTGCTCTGTGCTTTAGCCACATTTGGCCATCACCATTTCTAGAAAAAGTCCCAGAGTCTCCCATTGCACACCTGTGTTCAGGTGCCCCTTCCCCCTGGCTCTCACTGCCTCACTTCCCTACCTGCCAAGCTCAGCCATGGTCTCTCGCATGAAGCCATCCATAATATCCTCCAAGAAATGTGACTATTCCCTTTTCAGATCACCCACAGCCCTTTGTTTTCAGCTCCCTTGTGGCATTTATCGATGCTGTGCTCTTTGGACCACATGAATCCATCTGGTCCCGGCACTTCCCTTTAGAGGAAGTTTGACATGTAATTTGCCTGCGGACATTAATGTTCTCATTGGACATCAGCCTCCTGATGGGAATAGAAACCTGATACTATTTGATTCATTTATTTTTTTATTTGAGAGAGAGAGAACATGAGCAGGGGGAAGGGCAGAGGGAAAATCAGACTCCCTGCTGAGTGGGGAGCCGGCTGGGGGTTTGATCCGTGAGATCATGACCTGAGCGGAAGTCAGATGCTTCACTGAATCGGCCACCCAGGTGCCCCCCAAAACCTGGGACTGTTTATCAAAATTTTTAAATTTTGAAAAAGTGAATGGTAGTCTGTATTCTGTATCTCTAGATGGCTGTGAGCATCTTGAGGGCAGGATCCTATCTAAGCAAACTGCATTTCTGTCTCCCACAGAGCCTGGAATGTGGTAGGGAGCAATCAATGTCTGTTGAATTTAACTGAACATAATCAAAGGACACCTTGGCCCATTTAATCCATTCGCAGAATGCTAGAGACCGAAATCTTCACCAAATTTAAATCTCCCATTTCCAACAACAACAACAAATTACATTTTACATTGGAAAGAAACAGTGACATGCGCAATCTCATTTCGAAGCTCAAATGATGCTTCTTTAATAAAGAAGCATCAATAACCTAAAATCTTCCAAGAAATTGTTGACAAAGGCTGCTTTACCATGTTGGCTCTTGGTAGTTGAGACATGGATTCATTCATTCTCTCCACAGATATTACCAAGCACCAACTAAGGGCCAGAAGCTGTTAAAGTGTTAGGGTTGCAGCAGTGAAACAAGGCTTCTTAAACTCAGGGAGTTTACATTCTCGAGGAGGAACAGGATAAGAAAGTAAACAGAGAACAAACATGATTCAGTGATGCAGAGGAAATAAATGAGCATAGTTGGGGGGGTAGTATGTTAGGTAGGATAAGTGGTCAGGGAAGGCCATTTAGAGGAAATGACTGGTTGGCTTGATGAACGTGGTAAGTGTGCCATGCAAATATGTGAAGGGTAAGTATCCCAGGCAAAAGGAACAGCATGTGCAAAGGTTCTGAAGCAGGAGAATCCTGGTGTTTGAAGAAGAGAATAACAAGGAACACAGTGTAGCAGGATAGGACAGAACAGGGATAAGTTTGGGTGGGACAAGTGGCAAGAGATGAGCTCAGAGAAACAGCAGTGGGTCAGATGAAGGAGCTTAGGCGGCAGTAAGGTTTGGATGTTACACTAAGATGGATGCTTTTGGAGGATGGGCAGCTGAAGCGCCATGTGGGCTAGCTGCTGTGCTGAAAACAGGCGGGAGAAGGCAAGAGTGGTGGGCAAGTCTGTAGGCACTAAACCCATTAGAAGGCGCTACCATAATCCAGGATGCTGGTGGCTTGAACTAAGGCAGCAAGTGGTGAGGGTAGGAAGACGTCATTGAGTCCGGGATATATATCTGAAGGCAGAGCTAGAGGGAAGGATTGGATATGAATTCTGAGAGAAAGAACTCCAGGGTTCTTCACCTGATCGACCAGAAGAATAGAGTTGCCATTTACTGAGGTGGAGTAGATTGTAGTAGTAGGTTTTGGAGTGAAGGAGCTCCTTTTGAGGTATGTTAATTTGGGATACTGATTAGCCATCCAAGCAGGGATGCTGAGTGGGCAATTAGGCATCTGAAATTGGCATTCTGGAAAGATATGCAGGCTGGATACAGAAATGCATGGGTTGCCAGCAATCAGTATTTCTATTAGTCTGTTTGGGCTGCCACGATAAAATACTACAGACTGGTGGCTTAAACAACAGGAATTTATTCCACACAGTTCTGGAGGCTGGGAAGTCCAAGATCAAGGTGCCGGCCAATTTAGTTCCCTGGTAAGGAATCTCTTCTCAGCTTGGAGACAATCGCCTTATTTCTCTGTCCCCACGTGGCAGAGGGAGAGAGAAGAAATCAGCTCTCTGGTGTCTGTTCTTAGAAAGGTACTAATTCCACCAAGAGAATCTCACCCTCATGGCCTCATCGTAACCTAATCACTCCCCAAAAGTCTCATCTCCAAATATGTTCTCATTGGGGGTTAGCAGCTCAACAAAGAAATTTTGGGGGGAATCAATTCAATCTGTAGCCATATTTAATGCCAACAGACTAGTGTAGACAAGAGTGGGGGGGGAGCAGAATGAGGAGCCCTGGGGTGGGACAAGGAGATAAGGCTGGGCCAACAAAACCACTAGAAGGAACTGCGTTGGGACCAGGGAGGAGGGGAGCCAGGGGAGTCTGGTGTCCTCAGAGCCAAGAGAAGAAAACATTTCAAAGAGGACGGAGGGTCACCTCTGTCAAACATTGCTGATAGATCAAGTGGTGTGGGGATGCACACTGACCATGCATTTAGCAACTGGCAGGTCACGGTGACCTTGACAAGAACAATTTTCTGTCAAGTAATGGGGGTGAAATCCTGCATGTGGTGTGTTCAAGAGAAAGTGGGGCATGTGGAATTGGAACATCTCCTATCAGTCACTATTTCTAGGCATTTCACTGTGAGGGGGAGCAGAGCAGACACATTCTGTTGTAGCCGAAGAACAACCTGGAGAAAGGTCACCGCCTTCCAAGAGGAAGAGTGCTCCAAAGGCCGCTTGGCACTCCCAGAGGATGTGCCTATGATCTAGAACCTCTGGGAACTGCTCCCCCTTCTACCCACTAAAATCACAGAAGATGCAGGCTCCCTGGAGTGCCCCAAGTCAGCAGTCCTGTACCGGCTAGAATGACTAAAGCCACCTAACACTCCCTAGCTCTTCCTTCTTGGGTCTGCAGGCACAATTTGGTCCGGTCACCAGCACAATGACAATGCCCTCTAGGTTTGTCAGAGACCCTGCAAAAAAACCTGAGAACCCAAAGACAACTAAAGAATTACATTGTGAGCACATCTCTGGCTAAGGAGGAGGGAGGAAAGGGGGGAGGGTGGATAATAACAATGAGCAGACAAGTACAAATAAATCTCCAGCTCCCTAAATTTCAGGGTGGTTGGGTACCCCATGGCAATCTGAGAGAGTTTCAATTACTTCTAAATCCGTATCAAGTGATGCCGTGAACATATATTCTTTGCTGCTAAGTGCTTTTCCATTGACCTTGGACTGCTTAACACCATAACATGCTTCATCTGCTTTTCATTGTGGCCTCTTTAACTGAGGCTGAAAAGTTGGCAGGAGGTGGCAGTCATCCCCAGGTGAAATTTTGCTATTTTGTTCAGTTTGAAATTTTACTCGACTACATTTTATTAAACACCTACTAGGGCTGGATGCTATGCTATCTGGTGCAAGGATACAACTTTAAAAAAAATAATAAGGAATAGGGGCTCCCGGGTGGCTCAGTAGGTTCAGTGCCTGACTCTTGACTTTGGCTCAGGTCAGTCTAACTCACTGAGTCTAACAACACCTTGGGTTCAGTAGCTAGACCCACTGGCAGTCTTGGGTATTACACTCCAGGAGAAACAGAGCCCAGCACATTCCTGCACGAGGATTTGTATGAATTCATAGGACTCTCAGTGGTAAGAAGTCTCTTTTGTATACACTATCATGTTTAGTCCTTGCGACAATCCTTGTTAGGGGTCTTCCATCTGTCCACGTAATGGTGACCCAAGAACAGTCCTCTTCTATGTGGAAAAACCATTCTCTCCAACTGAGCCAGGAAGTGGAAGAGACCTCTGTCTAGTCAACCAAACAGCTGAATCAACCCTCAGTGGTCACTGGTGACTGATGCCCCAGGCAGATGTCCGTCCCTCCTCAACAACTGTCTTGAGCAAAGAGAATCAGTATATCTGCACTTAAATGTGGAAACTAGGGTCTCTCTGCTCCTAGCTTGTACTGATTTGGCTCCGACCTAAGCCTTCTGACTCTTGGTGCCGAAATCTTCCTGCTTCGGAAGCTGCCCGTCTTCATGGGAACAGCAGGCATGAGCATCCTTCCGGATAGGAGACTGGCAATTGGCTCGAGTGATTTTCATGTACACTGTTTCTCTCTTCAGGTGTTGCTTTGGACAAACTCGTGGAAAAGAGCAGAAAACACCTTGTGGGTTCAGGCTGAAAGAGAAAGTCATTGCCCGTATTTTTCTCGGTCATATTGCATCTTTTCATGTTCAGACATAAATCAAGGAGGAAGGAGAGCTACAGAACCACCTTGCATCAAAATGGAGTCAGACTAAAGGGTTCCTCCAGAAGCACACCATACACCACATTTTTGTGCCCTTACAAAAAAAGAAAAAAAACCACTCGGAGGAATTCATCCAAGTATGGTATGGCTGAAAATGACCAAGTTAAAACTGAGCCACATGCTTTTGTTTAAATACAGATGGTCAGGTTCTGTTTATACACACAGAGCCAACTGCTGATACAAAGCGGTGCCCTATACATATAAACCAGCAAAGCCATTTTAGAACCCGGAGTTTGAAAGAGTCTATATAAATGTAAATTACTGGCCAAAGGGAGCATAAAATCTATGGATGTGAAAATGAGACGGTTATCGTTCATCTGGCTCCAGTCGGCCAGGGTGGGCTCACATGGTTTTTCTCCCATTTGGGGAGTCTCTGGAGCATGGATGTGGCCGAGCTTCTGTGTGCCCGCATTTCAGCGGGCAGTGACTGGGTGCTCTGGGCTTCCTCCGTGGCTGTTCATCAAAGCCGGGGTGGGAGGCGTTCAGATCTTGCCGAGAATCTGGGTCTTCGTGCATCTGACTTTTCACCGCTAGCACTATTTTGATCCCTTGGATTCTCCAGCGGGAGTCTTCCAAGCAAATGCTGGGAGTGGCTTGGCCCCATAATTCAGCCTCATGGCCAGTAGACCCCCTTTCTCCAGGGCCCAAAGCGAGCTCTGGTTGGAAATAAAATGCTGCTGCAAGCCGCAGGAACTCTTTTACATCACTGACATGCTGCCTCGAGCGGGGATGGGCAGAGGCCTGTAGTAGCCATTCCCTAAATGGGGCTCCGGAGCATGAACATACTCCAAGTGAGTTTTCCAAGGCCACACGCTTCCCAACAAGGGAGGATGTGGCTCACAGGGGTAGGGGATTTATGGAATAAAAGAGAGTGTCTGCAAACCGCTTGGAGCTCCAAGCGAGATGAACCCAGGGAGGAACAATCTAGCTAAATGAAATTGTTTTCTTCCTTTCCAACCACCGCATATTAATTGGGTACAAATCAGTCCACTTAATGCCAATTGACATTAAGCAATTTACCATTTGATGGCAATTGAAAACCCATGCTTACTGCTCCAAACCCTCTTGATTGTTCCAAACAAATTTCCTACCCTAAAGTGGAAATGGATTTAATTTGATCTCTTCAGTCTGTTCACCATTATGTGTAAAACAGTGACATTGGTACCAGGAAATCAGCAGCTACCTGAGCAGTGTTCAAAATGAAGGCAATTCACCCATGGGAAAAATCCAAAAGGAAGCCTACGCTACAAGTGCAATTATGGTCACAGACCTGGGGTAGCATTGTTGTTCCTGTTGTTGCTGACTCATTGCGCTGATCTTTTTTTTTCCTTAACACCAGAGAGGCTTAGAGTCAAGAAAAGTCCTGGAAAGAATCAACTTCCATTCTGTGACTTCTCCAGTGAGAACATAAAGACCTGGGGCTCCTGGGTGGCTCAGTGGGTTAAGCCTCTACCTTCGGCTCAGGTCATGATCTCAGGGTCCTGGGATCGAGTCTCCTGGCGGGCTTGCTTCCCCCCTCTCTCTGCCTGATGCTCTGCCTACTTGTAATGTCGCTCTCATTCTCTGTCAAATAAATAAATAAAATCTTTAAAAAAGAGAGAAAGTAAAGGCCTAAGGAGGCCCAGAGAGTTAAGCACACTAACCTGTTCTCTCCTCATTCTTGTGTCTTCCTTTTTTCTCCTAGATCCACACCTCCACCCCCCAGCCCAGAAACCCAGTTCAGAGCTCTGTGGGCAGAGAGGTAATAGGAAGAACCTGTGGTCTTATAACCCAAGGACTTGAGTTCATATTATGTACCTGTGTCACTTAACTTCTCCGGGTTTCGGTCTCTTGAATCAGCAAAACGGGAAGAAAGATCCACATCTCCCAGTGTTTTGACAAGGACTGGATGAAATAATTTACAAAAAGCACATTAAAAACTGCAAAGGGACATGACATTTAAGGCATCGTCTGACTGCAGCCTGGCCTCGACAGGAGACGGGCCGAAGAGGTCCCAGGCTGAAAACCAGGCAAGGAACAAACTTTGAGCCGTCGACGATATTGACAATAAAAGTCATAACACCCGGTACTCTCTGCTCATACTTGAAACTGAACAAAGATTAGGGATTCGAGGGCTAAAAATACTTGCAGATGTTTGGCTGTGGTTAGCTTTTTGACTTTTGGAGCAAGTAACATCTAGTGATATTTGTTCCATTTGTTTTTCTTTTAACTAAGTTGTCAGCATATTATTTGAAAACTTTTTTAAATTCTGAAGACCTATTTTGCAGAAATATTTCTAATCATGTATCTGAACGAATTTGTAAACATGGCTTTATGGGCCTGCTTGCTTAACGTCGCACTTCCCAGTGAAATGCACAGAGCCCTACCCTATGTCCTGCTGGCAGGGTACCCGAGACCTTTGTGAAAGTGTTTCCAGAATTCCATGTCGATGGCACTCTCACAAGTACAGGCATAAACGGAACACACAGTCGGGTCATAGAAAAAGCCCTGGACTAGGGTACGCCAAGGAATGCTTCCTATTAACTATGTAACTTGGAGCAAGTCACTTTCCCTCTCTGAGCTTCCAAGAGGCCAAATGGGGATAACTCACAATATCAAGTCCAGGATTAAATGGGATCGAGTCATCCGGTCCCAGCTCAAATGTCCCCTGCGCAGAGGGCAATAGTGCGGGCTGTGATGTGTCACTCCGTTCCCCCCTTTCAGGACTAAGGCATCGCTCCTGTGCCCATAGCTGCTAGGAGTGTTGGCTGCTGACAACTCCCAGCTGGGGCCTCTCACAGATTGCCCTCACCCGTGCCCTCCTACCCAAGGCAGCCCATGTACAGTTCTGGCCACTTAGAGGGTCCAAAGGCCAGCCCTCCAACTCCAGCTCAGGGTACCCAGCCAAGCTATCCCAGCTCCAAAGTTCCCCTTGGCTTTGGAGGCTGAGGCTTTGCTCTGACTCTGTAAGAGCCAAACTTCTCTTTCTTCCAAATCCTGTTGCCTAGACTCCCCCCATGGGTGTTGATTGGAAAAGAGCTCCACAATAAACTCCCTACGTGGTCATCCCCATCTCTGAGTTGTCTTCCCCAGGAACCAACCTGGGCCAGGGGCCCTACCCAGCCACTCCGGGTGATGTAAAACCACTCTTCCCTCTGGCCACTCTCTATTCCTTCGCTCTTGTCCCTGTCTGAAAAAAAACCCATTTACCTGCATGTGTACTGTCTACTTCCCTGCTGTTATAATATAACTCCCTGAGGGCAGGGGCCTCATGGGTCTGGCCCACTGCTGCATCCCTGGGACCAAGCATGCAGTTGGCACTCCCTAAATATTGTCAAATAAAAGAATATCAGATGTTAGGAGCTTTAAGTCTAGTAAATACAATGAGGCATACACATGTTAGCTTATATGTTTTTAAGAACTCAGTTTGTGCTCCTTGGAAGGATGAATTAAGGATTGTTAATAAATAGGCCAGAGGACTCATCCAGTGAATCACTTATCAACAGATTAATGGATCCTGCCTTGGTTACCATTTCTGTTTGCAAACTAGTGGCACAGTTATTTAATGGTCCCCATTACGGGCCCTCTATATATCCAAATCTATATACATTTAAACATTAAAAAAAAAACCTGAATGCAGAACAGTGTGTTTTACAGGCAAATCCCATTTGGATAAACTAACAGCTCATAACTTAGGAAACAGCTATCAATAAAATGAAGAGATGATTAGTTCAAACAGAGTGTTGTGATAAGCAAGAGCGATTTGCATGTTGATCCTTGTAAGGTTCTGGGTCATGAAGGCTACAGGTCAGGAGATCTGGGCTCTCGTCCAAGCTTTGCCTCTAACTTCCTAACTGACCCAGGTCAAGTCCCTGTACCTCTCTGGTCCTGAGTGTTCTCATCTGTGAAATGAGAAAAATGTTTTCTATCATCCCTTGTAACACTGCAACTCTACATGCCTGTCTTTGCTGATTGATGGACATCAATGATGTACTGATGTCAATGAACTGTAGACTCTACTACCAACAATATCTAAGACAAGGCCACAAGATCTCATAACCTACAGGATACATGTGGCAAGAAGTAAATAATCTCTGTTCTGAATTCAAGGTCGTACTTGAACTGATTTTTCATGAGATTAGATTAATAACTAAAAAGGCAAAGAAGCTGGAAGCCAGCAGGTGGTAGAATATATATGACTATCTTCGATCTGTGGAATGGGATCTGTTTTCCTAGGCCATGAGAGGCAGTGATTTTAAGGATGGTTCCCCCAGGAATGTCTGGGTGGCTCAGTTGATCAAGCGCCTGTCTTTAGCTCAGGTCATGATCCTGGGGTCCTGGGATTGAGCCCCCAAGTTGGGAATCCTTGCTCAGCAGGGAGCCTGCTTCTCCCTCTCTGTCTGCCCTACCCACTGCTCATGCTCCCCCCATCTCTCTCAAATAAATGAATAAAATCTTTAAAAAAAAATGGTTCCTCCAAAAATCTTTTGAGAAATGCAATGGTCTCCTTTCCTCAGTTGGTGTGAACTAAATGAGGAGGTGTCAGACCCCATCTGCTCTTGCATTTTATTTTGTGCTCTAGCTCAGAAAATTATGACCGTTGCTTCCTTCATTGCTCTTTCCTCCACAGCTTCTCTCTCCCTTCCTCCTCATTCTCTCACGGTGCGTACCCTTCAGGGTTCCCTCCTCTGCTCTCCTCTCCATGTGCTCATCCCAGATGATGAACTCATCCAGTCTGGTCATAGCAAATGACTCCCATGGCTGTATGACATTGCAATTTCTAGATCAAATTCCTAATTGCATACTGGACAGTTTCACTGGTGATCTCAACACCCCAAACTCATACCTTTACATAAACTTAACTTTTTTATCATTCATACTCACTTTACATAGTTCCCCAAACTCACTGCCTTCACTTAGCTTGTGGTGGGACTCATATTCATGTTCTTGCTTCCAGATTCTAAACATTCACTGAGTCCTTGCCTTTTCCCTTTTCACGGTCTTCTGCATAGGCCCCATTTCCATGGCTCCCACCCTAACAGAGGTCTTAAAGAGGATGGCCCATGCAATAATCAACTCTCATGTTACTAGTCTAACAGTGGAAATAAGCAACAGTCTGAAAAAAAAAAGTATAGACCTAATTCACTTACAAACATAGATAAGGCAACATGAAAGAAATTATTAGCCAACCAAATCAAACAATGAATAAAGAAGACATAATGATCAAATTGGGGGTATGCCAGGAATTCATATATGGCATAACATTAGAAGTTTGGTTAACATAATTTATTGCATTCATAGACTGCAGGAGAAAAAACATGTGCTAATACCCAGAAGTACAAAGACACAGAAAAATTATTAAAAATTGATAAAACTCAACACCTATTTCTAATTTAAAAAGAAAAAAGTTAGCAAACAAAGAATACAAGGGACTTTTTTTTTACATCTACCAAAAACATCTCTCAAACATCATTTTTAATGATCAAATGTTAAGAGTTTTATAGGAAAGTTGCAGATATTCCAACTATCAACACATCGGTCTTTATGCTCGAAGTCCTAAGCAGGACAGTAAGAAAAGTCAAAGAAATAGCAGGTACAAGACTGAAAAGAGAAACAAAATTGTTAGTACTTGCAGTTGACATGATTTCCTACAGGAAAAAATAAAACAAAAGAATCTATAGGAAAAAAAAGTAGATTTAGTATTGTTGTATATAGTATAAATAAACAAAAATTAATTGCCCTCCCTTATAAACTAAACAAAAAAAATGTTAATGTAATTTTACAAATACCAGCTACGACACCTAGTATAAAGTAACCAAATAATTAATCCCACAGAAAATGTATACTATCTTTAAGGATAAAGTGATATGACTTTATTAAAAAAATATTTAAAAGACCTAAACAAATACAAAGATGTGCCAAGAATACTATGTCCATTATTCCCAAATTAATCTACACATTCAAAAAAATTCCAATCAAAGCCCTAATAGAATTTTTCATGGAACTTGAGAGGCCAAATTCTATAATTGCATGAAAGAGCAAAAGGCCAAAAAAAAAAAAAGAGGCCAAGACAATCTTAAAAAACATCTGCTCTAAATGATTTCAAGACTACACTGTGGAGTTGGAAAATGTGATAGACAAATAAACACACACAGACACACACACACAGAGACACACACACACAGAAGCTATGGAGCTGAAAGACAGATCTGTGCATATGAAGAAACTTCACATATAATAGAGGAAATGTTACCAATTAGGAGGAAAGGATGGGCAATCCAATAAACGGTACTAGGGTAACTAATTCCTTTGAGAAAAGAAAGATTTCTGCCTTATTCCACACCCATTAAAAGCCATTGACAAGAGAAACAAAAATATAAACTTTAAAAGTTTTGGAAGACTCAGAAGAGAATATGTTTATGGCTTTGTGATGTTGAAGAATTTCTTAAAGACTCAAAATATAATATAACTATATTAAAATCAAAATATTCTGCACTTCAAAAGACATCATTGGAGGCAGGATGAAGAAGTAGTTCTTCCAAAATACATAGAACACTGGGCAAATTGTCAAAACCAATCATTTCAAGGCTCTAGAAATCAACCAGGAGTAGATAATAAATTGGAAAACTTGATTCTTGAAAAGCTGCTAGAACTTTGGGTGAGAACAAGGCAGGGGTCTGTGGTCTTCTCGCCTGAGGCTGCTCCCATTCCTTGCCCCGGTTTGGTAGGTAAGCACTGTAGCTTTGCCAATGCTGGGCCAGCTGCAAAACCAGGAGCTTCGTGGCCAGAGAGAACTGGCTTAATTCGTAATGGTGGTTGGAGAGGTGATGTGGGGAGCAAACACCCAAAGCTTTTCCAGCTGAAAGTGGTGAATTCTGCCATAGCAACTTGCTAGTCCCAGTTTGCAACCTTCGTTGTGGTGAGTGGTAGACCAGTCAGCAATATAATGGAGAGATCCAGGAAATAAGAAAGCCATAGGAGAACTGAAATAAACTTCCCGTACCTACCTTAGTGACTGGCAAACTACACCCATGTGCAAGGGAGACTCAGAAAGTTCTGGAGATAAATCCAAGGGAGACTTGAGAACTGGTTGCAAGTCTATATGATTTCCTGGTTCACCCATAGATCACTCAGCACAGGGAGAAAGTCTTAGAGAATCAAGCATGATCTCTACCCAAATCATTGGCTGACCACTAGCTATGCAGATACAGGGGTGGCCTTCAGGAAGCCAAGATAAAAATTAAAATGAGAATAAAAAATTTCAGCTGATACCTTAATGGCAACAGACCTTAAGGGAAACTGTTTCTCCATCCCCCCCTCCAACTCTTGGTATTGCTAATCGCCATAATCATAGCCATTCTAGTGGCTACTTAGGGTTATCTCATCGTGCTTTTAATTTACATTTCCTTATTGACTAATAGTGCTGGGCATCTTTCCATATTCTTATTAGCCATTCACATATCTTCTTCAGTGAAGTGTCTATTCAAATCACGTGTCCACTTTTAAAAAGTACATGCACTTCTTGTCGGGATGAAAAATGGTGCAACCATTTTGTAAAATATTTCAACAGTTTCTTAAAGGGTGTTAGACACAGAATTAACCTATAACTCAGCACTTCCATTCTGACTATCCACCCAAAAGACATCAAAATTTATATTTACCCAGAAATGTATACGCAAATGTGCACAGCAAATTATTCACCAATAGTTGAAAGCTGGAAATGATACAAATATCAAAGTGGGCAAACACAATACTGAAGCCATATAAGGGAATACTAGTCTGTAATAATAATAATAATAATAATAATAAAAGAACAAACAACAGTAGTTGTTATCTGCAACATCACGGATGAACTTCTAAAATATTCTATTAGATGAAAGAAGCCAGATGCAAAAGACTGTATATTGTATACTCCCAGTTATATTTTTGGAAAAAGCAAAACCAGAGACTCAAAGCATATCAGTAGTTGGCTGGGCTGGGAGGTGATATTCACTGAAAGTGGCCAAAAGGGAACTCTAGAGAGTGACGAAAATGCCCTAAAATTGTAGCAATGGTTGCCCAACCATGAACCTATTAAAGCCCATCAATCGGTCCATTACGATGAGTAAATTCCGTGATCTACAAACTCGAGATCTATAAAGCTTGCTTTAAATTTTTTAAAAATTTATTTGTCAGAGAGAGAGGGAGAGAGAGGGATCGAGCACAGGCAGACAGAGTGGCAGGCAGAGGCAGAGGGAGAAGCGGGCTCCCTGCCGAGCAAGGAGCCCGATGTGGGACTTGACCCCAGGACGCTGGGATCATGACCTGAGCCGAAGGCAGCCGCCTAACCAACTGCGCCACCCAGGCATCCTATAAAGCTTGCTTTAAAAAAAAAAATAAGCCATTGCTGAAAAAAGTAAGAAGTCAAGTTATAGACTGGGAAGAGATATTTAAAATTTATATAATCATGGAAGGATTAGAATCCAGGATATATATATGTCTCTACGTGTGAGTGCATATATATGAACTCTTCAATAAATCTGCTAGGAATAAAATACACAATACTGAGAAAGAGGAGGTGGCAAAATGACAAACAAGCATTTCACAAAGGAAACCTGACCGGGCAAGAAAAACATCGAAAAGCCAATCAATCTCATTGTAATCAAGTAAAATGTAAATTAAAACCACAATGAAGTAGCAAGGGATGCCAGGAAAAAAAAATTAAAAATCTTGATCACACCAAATGTTGGCAAAGCTTTGGAGCAATAAGAATTCTTAAACACTGTTGGGGAGACTATAAATAAATACCATCGCTATGGAGAACGATTTGGCAAAGTCCCTCGGTGTGGAAGCTGCACACTCTTCATGATGAAGCTATTCCATTTACACACACACACACACACATACACACACATATCACGAAATTCTCACACATATTCCACAAGATACAAGACCGTTCATAATAGTAGCTAGGTTTGGTGTCACAGGCTTGGATTCAATCTTGTGTAAATCATTTATTCTGAGTAACCCCAGGCAAAAATTTCTCAAATCGCTCTCAGCTTTAATTTGTCCATTATTCAAAAAGGGACAACCGTACCTGCCCACCAGAGATACCGTGCGGATTAAAAGAGAAACATGTTTAGGAAGAATGTGGCACAGTGTTGAAGACTTACTATCCCTTCAAAGAAAATAATTTCCCTCCTGTCTGTGTCCTAAACGAGTGTTCATATCCTTACTTGACTGGAGGCAATGTTTCCACTGTAAGCAAGGCTGGGGCCCTACAGGGAAGCAAGTGGGCTCTTTCAAAACGTTTAAACTCCATTTCCTCTCTTCTGGTGCCTTCCAAAAAGTGCACCATGCCAGGCCTCCCAAAGAACTTAGAACCTGAAGCAAAAGGTATTTCTTGGAAAGAGGGAGGCAGAGGACCCTGAGACAGTCACAAGCTTAGGAAGCCACTGATTACAGCCTTTGCTCCACCTGGATCTCCGTATGAATTAAATATAATTACCCTTAGCTTGGAGCAGCATTTGTGTTACGTTCAAATGGCTCTCAGCTTTAAAGGGTAAATGTGCTTATGTAGGTTCAAGGGGACACACTGGTCCTTAAAAACTTCTAAGACCATCTTAGTTTGTCTTATAGAAAAGAAGACCAATTACGTAAAGGAGGTCAAAGTAAATATGTTGGCTCTTTCTTATTTAATTTCACAGGGATGCCCACAGCAAATGAGGTTAAAATGTGGTTGGCTTCACAAGTGTGATGATGCATTCTCTTGTTGCAAATGAGTGTCAGGCTCGAAGTCTGGTTGCTCTGAGCGAACCCTAACTAACAGGAATTGTCTATATGAACAGACCCAGGTCAGAACTGGGAGGCACACAGAGCCAGCAGGAACGGGATAGGGAAGAACACACTGGATGAGAAGGGGGGAGTCTCAGGCTCCAAGCCCGCAGGGTACTGACCGGCTAATTTGCCTGAGATAGTCCCTCACAGCCTTCAGATCTCCCCAGACTCAATTATCTGCTTCCTCTCGTTCTGGGTTCTGCAGCTCATCACCTCTTTCTCGAACCCCAGTTGTAGAAGTCATATTCCAGGGCATCTACGAAGATGCCCCGAGAACAGAAAGACCTATACTGGATATAGACAGAGCACAAATGAGGACTGGGAGACAGGGAACGACAAGAGGAATTTAGAAGATGCATAAACAGGGGCGCCTGAGTGGCTCAGTGGGTTAAAGCCTCTATATTCAGCTCAGGTCATGATCTCAGGGTCCTGGGATCGAGCCCCACATCGGGCTCTCTGCTCAGTGGGGAGCCTGCTGCCCCCTCTCTCTCTGCCTGCCTCTCTGCCTACTTGTGATCTCTGTCTGTCAAATAAATAAATAAAGTCTTTAAAAAAAAAGATGCATAAACATTCGAAATGCATAAAAACAGACATGCATTTTTTAAATGGCATTTAAAAATATGGAGTGGACACATCTCATCAAAATAATGTCTCCATAAACTCAAGGAGGTCCAGGTGGGATACCAACTTCCCAGTCTGAACTCTTCCGAATGGACTAGATGGGTGACTTTGGGTCCGTTACTTCCCTTTTCTGGGTCCTCGTTGTCTTCTCTGTAAAATGAGGGCTTTGGGCCAGATGGTTTCCAGGCAGAACACTGCAATGAATCGAAGTTTCAGGTAAATAGCATGTCATGTATGTCGAAGCCTTGAGGGACCCGGGAGGAACCGAGGCATGGCTGGAAGTGGGCAGGGTTTCCATCTTAGAGCCTCTCTGCCCTCCCAAGTGTGCCCCTCCCTGTCAGACTTCCCAGACCGCGCTGGCGTCGCCAGAGGGCTGCTGGGAATTTCTCTGCACAGCCCTGTTCCTAAATGAACTCCCCGGAGATTGGGGGAAGGAGGAGGGTGCCAGTTTAAAGCAGGTCTGATATGATCCAGGACCTGGATAGGGTTTCAGCTGCCTGCTTTCTGGCAATTTGCAGAGAAATTAAAGAGATTCTTGTAGAGGTTAAATGGCTGTAGTCCTAGGGAGGGGACGCTGTTGCTCAGAAAGAAACACAAAGACGAGATTCATCTTGCTCAAGAATTATAAATAGAACAGTCAGATTAGATTCGGCAGAGGAATGGGGGCACCACGAAGGAGCCAAGTTCTCTCCGAATAAAGAGGCAAGGCTCCAAAGACTCCCAAAGCAGGCTTTCAAAAGGGGAAAGGAAAAAAAAAAAAAAAAAAGAAAGGATGGGAAAGAAGAAGACTTCAAAAAAAAAAAAAAAAATGGGCCTTTTCTTTTAACCCAAAACTTCTATCGGGCAAGAAGGCAAAACCGTCAGTTCCTGAAAGAGATTAAAAGTAAATTATCACCCCATAAGGAGTCGTTCCCCGTAAAAGGAATGAAGATAGTTTACTGCTCTACGGAAAATGAAAACCGCTTCCAAACTTTAGGTTAAAAACTTGGCAGTGGGAATTTGGCCTCCCTGTGCGTCTGTCTTAGAGATGTTTATCCAGCGGATAGAGATACTGAGATGGGTCTGGTTTTCAGGTTTGTTTTTTGTTCCACATAAGGTTTCCATCAGATACAGTCCGCAGACTGGTGCAGGCCAGGAGGCTGCTGGAGGAGAGGCCCGGCTTTCACCGCAGCGGGCTCTGCCTACACCTTGGTAGGAACAAAGACAGAGAGTGGAGACCACGCTCGAGGCAGCACTGGGGACTGGGGGCATCCGGACCGGCTCCTGCCTGACTCGAAAGACCTTTTTTCCAAACCTGCTTCCAGCATCAAATGCCATATGGTCTTAGACGAGTCACTCGAACTCTCTGAGCTGCAGATTCCCCATCTGTGCATCAGTGAGTCTGGCTTATACCTACGTCTCAAAGTTGTTTCAGGAAGTAATATAAAACACGAGCAAAACCAGCTCCCTGCACAGGGGCCTAAGTGCTTTCTACAGAACACAGATAATGGGGACTGCTCGGTCACATGCACATTTCCTGTTCTCCAGGATTCCTCTTGTAAAAGGAAGTCCACCGAGGCAATGAAACTCAGAGATTTCAGGTTTTCTATCAAGGCGTGCTAAAGTGTGAATCCCTCCCTCCTGTCTCCTTCATTAGAGACACAATGTTGGAACTCAAATTTCTTAGACTATCTATCTGTAGCTCAGTTCACTTTACTGTAAAATGGGAATAAGGCTGGCCTCACAGGTTTGCTGTGAGAATTCATAAAAATGGAAGAAAGTACGCAAATATGCTCCGTGTAGTACGGTCACTGTTGTTCCTCATCACCCATGACCGTGGACACCAGTTTTGTTCTTTCTAGATGAAATCAGACAAGCACTTCTTGACTGATTCAGAACCCTCCAGCCACAGTTTAAGTCTTTTTGTTTTGTTAAAAAAATAAGTATTTTTTTTCTCACCACAAAAATGATACATGGGTGTATTTCCACCTCCAGGAAAGATGGAGTAGACATATCTTTCTCTATTCCTCCCCCAAACTAGAATTCAAAAGCCTGGACATTATATATAATATTAAACACAAGACTCTGAAATCTATAGAGAAGGGAAAAGACTGGAGCCGGGGCTCAGGACCCAAAGAGCAAGGCAGTGCTGCTTTCCCCGGGTTTTCTTTTCGCTTCGTCGATGCCAGGCTTGGAGCTCAAGAAACTAAAAACTGAGAAATGGCAGCAGGCACAGATTAAAAATAGCCCATGTACCCTAGCTGAAGGACCAGGAAAGAGGCAGTCTAGCAGGAGAGAAAGCTTTTAGACAATAATCGCTCTACTCCTGCCAAAAAGCACAGAGAACACTGTGGCCTTACCCCCACCCATGCCAGCAAAGGCCAGCAAGGAGCCTAGATTTCTACCCTAATCAGGCTGTAATGAGGCACCCACCACCCTTGTCAGCTGTTGTCAGAAAAGACCAAGTAAGAAGCTGCACCTTTCATCCCGCCAGCAGTCACCCCCCTCTCCACCATGTCACAGGAGACCACACAGGGGGCTTGGACCTCCACTCTCATTCAGAATGCCGAGGTACCCCTCCACATCCCCCCTGGGGTAGTATCAGAGGAGACTAGTGGGGAGTCAGAGCTTTTACCCCTGCCCGGCTGTAATGAAGACACCTTCCCCGTGGTGTCGGTGTGGCCAGATGGAGAGCAAGGCACATCTACCCCTATCAGCCAGCTTCGAGGTATCAGTAGAGGCCTAGAGGGGACCCAGAACGCCGCTCCCACCCAGCTGTGACAAGGATCCCCCGACTGGATGTCAGTGAAGACACAGTGGAGAACCTGCACATTTACCTCTAGCTGGCAGTATCCAGAGAGGGCCCTCTTTTCCCCTCTTGAAGTAGTGTCAGAGGAAGCCAGCTAAAATAGAATGTTTAAATAAGATCCAGAATATCATAACATATGCAAAAATGAAGAGGTTTTAATAGAAAATTACTCATCGTAACAACCAGAAAGATTGCAAAGTGAATGAAGGAAAAGACATCAACAGGTGTCAACACCAACACCAAAATGACAGAGATGTTCCAACTCTAAAGAAGCTATGAGAAAAATGAATTATGAATATGCTTAAAATGAATGAAAAAGAAATTAGAAATCCTCAAATAAACAGATCATAAGAAGAAGAATTAAATAGAAATTTCAGAACCAAAAGTAAAATAATTACAATAAAAACTCATGAAATATAAATGGCTTAAACTCCAATTAAGACAGAGATTGGCAGAATGGATAAAAACACACAACCTTACAATGCAACTACATGCTGTCTACAAGAGATTCACTTTAGATCCAGAAATACAAATACGTTCGAAGTAAAAGGGTGAAAAAAGATATTCCATGGAAACAGTAACCAAAAGAAAGCAGGGGTAGCTATCCTAATGTTAAACACAATAGATTTTTTTTTTAAAGATTTTACCCACTTATTTGACAGAGAGAGATCACAAGTAGGCAGAGAAGCAGGCAGAGAGAGAGGAGGGGGAAGTAGGCTCCCGGCTGAGCAGAGAGCCCAACTCGGGGCTCGATCCCAGGACCCTGAGACCATGACCTGAGCTGAAGGCAGAGGCTTAGCCCACTGAGCCACCCAGGCACCCCTCACAATAGGTTTTAAATACAAAAAAGTTTACAAGAACAAAGAAGGACAATATATAGTAATAAAAGTTTCGATTCAGCAAGATGATATGACAATTATAAATATATAAGCACTGGTAACAGGCCAGAAAAATATATAAAGCAAAAATTGACAGAATTGAAACAAGAAATAGTTCTACGGTAATAATTGGAGACTTTAATAGGCTGTTGTCAGTAATGGATAAAACAATTAGAGACAAGATGAGTAAGAAAATAGAGGACTCAAACAACATAATAAACTAACAAGATCTAAAGACGTAAACAGAACACTCTACCCAACAGCAATAGAATATACATTTTTCTCGAGTGCACAGGGACATTTCCCGGAATAAGCCAGGTCAGCCTGCAAATTAAATGCCAATAGATTTTTAAAGGCAAATGCCATGCAGTGTATCCTCTCTGACCACAATGGGATGAAGTGAGAAACCAAAAGAAGAAAAACTGGAAAATTCAGGAATCTGTTGAGATTAAGCAATACAATTTTGAACAACCAATGGGTCAAAGAAGAATTAAAAATGGAAATTAGAACATATCTTGAGATAGATGAAAATGAAAATACAGCATATCAAAACTTAGGGGGTGTCACAAAAGCAGTGCTAACAGGAAAATTTATAGCTAAAAATGCTCACATTACAAAATAAGAAAGATTTTAAATTAAAAAAAAAACTAACTTTAAAACTTAAGGAACTAGAAAAGACCAAACTAAAGCCAAGCTAGCAGAAGGAAAGAAATAATAAAAATTAGAGCAGAGATAAATTAGAGAATAGAAATATAACAGAGAAAACTGACAAAACCAAAAGTTTGTTCTTTAAAAAGACCAACAAAATTGACAAACCTTTTAGCTAACCTGACTAAAAAAGAGACAAGATTTAAATTGCTAAAGTTAAAAGTGAAAGTGAGGACATTACTACCAAAGTTACAGAAATAAAAAGGATTTTTTTTAAATCCTTTTTAAAAAAATCCTTTAAAAAAAAATAAAAAGGATCACATGCCAACAAATTGGATAACATAGATGAAATGGACAAATTCTTAGAAATGTAAAATCTACCAAGACTAAATCATGAAATAAAAATCCTCAATAGACCTATAACTAGTGGGAAATTGAATAAGTAATCAAAACTCTCCCAACAACAACAACAAAAAGTCCAGATCTGATGACTTCACTAGTGAATTCTACCAAACATTTAAAGAACACCAACTTGGACACCTGGGTGGCTCAGTGGGTTAAACCCTCTGCCTTCGGCTCAGGTCATGATCCCAGGCTCCTGGGATCGAGTCCCGCATCAGGCTCTCTGCTTAGCAGGGAGCCTGCTTCCCTTCCTCTCTCTCTGCCTGCCTCTCTGCCTACTTGTGATCTCTGTCAAATAAATAAATAAAATCTTTAAAAAAATAAAGAACACCAACTCTTCTCAAAAAAAATTAATACTCCTGGTATTCACCCCAAATAAATAAAACACGTGTCTACAAAAAGACTTGCACAAACATATCCATAGCAGTCTTACGCATAGTAGTGAAAATCTAGAAACAACCCAAGTGTCAGTTACCAGGAGAGTGGATAAACAGATTGGAGTTCACACAATAGAATACTTCTGCAAAATACAACAGAGCCACACGACAATACAATGCAATACAAAATAAAAAGGAGTTCGCAAAGCACTGATAGAGGCAACCACATGGGTGAAATTCAAAGTCATTTTGTGGAGCTAAAGAAGCCAGAATACAGAAGAGGAGCAAAGAGTACATACCGCATTTCCATTCACAGGAAGTTTGGAACAGGGGAAATTAACATATTATGAAAGAAATTACCACTGGGCTTGCGTGAGAAAGCAGGATGGGGTTAGAGGTGGTAGGAAGTAGATATCTGGGAAGAGGAAATGAAGGTACTTTCTGGGGAAATGGAAATGCCCTGTATCTTGTGTGGAGGAGGTGGTTTCATAGGTGTATAGAGTTACTGAACTCATCAAACTGAACACTTAAGGTCTATGCAAACCATTGTATGTAACTTCTATCTTCATAGTTTTTTGTTTGTTTGTTTGTTTGTTTGTTACTGGTCAGACCCACCCATATCCAGGGTCAGAAAATCTATCCCAACTAAATAAACTTTGAATGGGCAGTGGGAAACAAAACTGAGTTATGTTTTGATCACATCCTTCGATTGTGCTTGCTGAAGATATCAGTGAAACACGTGGCTTATTTTGTCCAAGAGAGGAAGAAAGGAAGGAAGAAAGAGGATGTCTGACACCCTCTCTGACTTTTCCTGTTTAATACGCTTACTTCCCTCCCCCTCAACCCCATTGTTCTAGCCATTTAACATTTCCCCATCTTCCTCCATGGGGGCTGCTTGGAGCTCTCGCGGACACCCTAAGGCGGCTGGCTGAGAGTGGAAGGAGGTGCTTGGGGCAGGTAAAGGATGGCCCAAGACTGTATACAATTGAGGAGTGATTTGCATGGTATCTGTCCTAAGTGCCAAAATCAGAAAAAAAGCCCCTTCCAGGGGAGTCGGGGTTGGGTGGGGAATGGAGGAGACCCCTGAAGCAGTTGGTGAATGTACTTGGAATGGGAGTATTTTAATCAGTGTAAATAAGGAAGGAAGAGGGAAATTCCACAAGGAGGGAATAATAACCAAAGGCACAGAATCAGAAATTCACCAAGAATATTAGAGAAAGAAAAAGGACTAATTATAGCTACTACTTATTGATGGGCTTCGCTTTACCACCAATGGATATAAGCATCTCTTTCCCTAATTAGCCTTAAGGATACCTCCTCATTATGCAGACACGGAAAGGAAGTCAGGGGGAAAGGAGGAACCTTGCTCAAGCTCTCCCAAGTAACAAAAGCAGAGCTGGACTTGGAATCGCGGCCCATCGCTTATGAACTTGAAAACTATACCAGAATGCCATTGCCCTGGGTTCATGCAGATGAGGTTGCAAAAGGGGTCTCAAGGCCTTTTCAGCAAAAGGCAGGATATCAACTAATCAAGTATTTAACTAATTAAAACAGAGCTAAGGGGCTACTTAGAAATACGGAGGTGATATAGAATGAAAAGTTACGGGACCAGACCATAGAGAACTTGAGTAACAAGTTAAGGGGTATTGATTTATTGCAAGTAAAGAGAAGTCATTAGAATTCTTAAAGGAAAACTTCATGAATGTGGAAGAAATGTTCTAAGAAGACTACTCTGGCCATGATGAATGGGATGAATTAGGTGCAAACCAAAAGCCAAAAATAACAAGTGAGAGAATATTAGGATAGTGTGTTCATTCTAACAGGGGACCCTTTAAATGTCCCTATTAAGGGACAGTAGGGAGGGCAGAATTTTTTAAATATTCAAGAGACATTACAGAAGAAATATGGTCAAGCCTTGAGTCTAATAGGATGAGGAGTTGACCAAGGTAAGCAAGGGAAAGAAAAAAGGGTTGTAGGGGTAACGCCTTGGTCCTGGGAAAATCATTCTGTGGCAGTCTGGAAGGAGGGGAGAGTGGTCAGCTAATCTGTACAGTACCTTTGCATTCAGGATCAGCTGGGACATGCAGACATGGTGACGTCTGCAGGGTAATGACAGAGGATCAGGGATTCAGAGCAGAGACCCAAACCTTGGGCATTAGAGCCCATAGAGTTAAGAGCTTAGACTCAAGCAGACCAGGATTTGACACATATCAACTATCTTAGCCTTGGCTCTTCCCTAAAAATGAAATAATCAATGCACCTTGTTTACAGGGCTGATTGGAGCATTCAAAGGCACAGTAAGTACTCAACAAATGTCAGCTCTGGTTTTTGAGGCCTGCATGTACTTGGGGAGAAAGAAGAGAAAGGGTGGCAGAGAGGACACAGGTGAGAAAAAAAATAATCAGACATTTACAAAGACTTAGAAAAGTGCTAGCTGACATAGGCCTGGAGGGTCTTTAGGAGAGATTGATAAACAAAGAAGGGTAGGGTCAGAATGGATCACTGGCCTTTGCAATGGGCAGGGCAGACTAAAGAAGTCCGATTTGGGGGGGGGGGGTTTCAAGCGACCACTGCGTAATGTCACAATGGAGACAGCGGATGTGGACAAATAAGACAGGCAGTAAAAGGAAAGAGAATCCTAGAAAAGATACCAGAAAAAGAACACACTCAAATGAGAATTTAGTTGCAATACCTAGAAGGCTCGACTGTGACTGAAAGCAGAAATAAGCCAAGTGAAGTTCCAGTGTAAAAAGAAATACATGGGAGAAAAATGATAATTCAGAGACAACATCCCAGATGGAGGCAGATAGTCATGTAGTCCAGGAGAAATATGGGTGAATTAGCCTGAGACACAGAGAGAAGAAATCTCTTAGGTGGAGAGGATGAAGAAGAGACAGGAAGAGAACTGGAGTATAAGGGAAAAGATGTGTTCTGAGGCCCTGTGAGTGGTGGAGAAAAAGGAGTCCACAAGGTAAAGCCACTCGAGTCCTTTTGGATTCATCTCTGGGAAGCTACACCAGTGACCTCAGACCACAAGGAAGGGAGCCCATCACACCCTTAATTTCCACTCAGCCCTAACTTAAATACATACACATGGTCCTATCAAGGGGAGAGTATATTTCTTCCATGCAAACAAACGGAACACACATAGGCTGTTCTAGAAGCTTCTCTCAGTGGCCACTCCAGGAAAGTATTGTTCCAGGTACCCTACGACAAAGATCGCCAAGTATTCCCATGATACTAAAGTAGAAGTTGAAAAGTTTAGACTGTAGATTTGGTGAGGGGTGTGCCCTTGCCGTGTTCCCTCTGGATCAATGATTTCTGTAGAAATTGTAAATGCCCCAATTCTCTAATGTATGTGGCTTTGAAGCCTTGGTCTCACAGGGGCCTAATTCAACATTTGGCAATCCACTGGAGTATGTGGGACTTGGCATTTTCATTGCTTCATTATTTAAAGGGCAATTCATTATGTGCAATGGAAACAAATAAAACTCTATTTCTGACATTTCTAAATCTGAACCCTGAACTCTCAATAAACCTTCCAGTTTCAAAATAATTATTTAAGCAAAACCCTGGTGTATTCACTCTAAACCATTGAGTAGGGCTCCTAATGGTTGGTGACGCAATCTCTGGTACTCAGACTTGCGCATTGGAACTTCCCCGAAGAATATTAAATAATCCCCTCCGCTACAACCCATTAAAGGCAATCTTGTCCTCACAGGCCTCAATCAAATTTGCACAGCAATTAGTCCTGCACGGGGTTTGATACATTTCTTAATTATAAAACAACTTTGTACTCTATTGGCCCTTTCAGATGGGTTAAGAGAACATTAATTACCTCCTCCTGAGACATCAAAGAGTTTTGTGTGTTTTTTTTTTAATCCCCATCTTAGGGCTGAATAAAGCAAGACAAGCGGAGGAACTAACATCCGCTGAGCACCCACTATGCGTTCAAGTTCTGTTTGCAGCGATGTAGGCGTGCGTGAATAAGCTTATGGGTATATTGTTAATCCTGTTTTGCAGATGAGAAGTACACATTTGGAAAAGTGAGGTCACCTGGAATTGGTCATAATGCTAGGAAGTCTGCTTGCCGGCCAGTCAAGTTTTGTATCGTAATTGAGGGGGATTGAGGGCGATTCCACTGATTAAAAAAAAAAAAATGGCTGTTATCACCCATTATGCATTTTTGAGCACCAACTGTATGCCCCTGTGCTAGGTGCGGTGAAGAGTATAATGACCAGGTCCCCGCTCCCGGGGCAGACATCCAACAAGTCAGTCCTGGATCCTGGGTCCATGCAGCCACCCGAGGGCCTCGGGATTCACAGCAGGGAGCAGCCGGCTCAGCCCCGGTGGGTGCCGGCCGGAGAGTTCCCTCAATCTAAGGGGGGGGGGGCTCCCCGGGATCCCAATCCGTGGAAATCGCCGCCTCTCCCTCGCGCGGGGAAAGAAGCGAAAACGTGGCTGCGGCCACCCCTCCAGGAGAAGCCCCGAGGCATTCCCGAGCCGCTGGCCTCGGCTTGGCCAACGCCACCCGCTTTCTGGCCTCCCCCGGCCTCGGGCGACCGGGCCCCGCGCCCTCCGCAGCCTCCCTCCCCCACCCCCAGCCAGACGAGATTTGTTTTCACTGCAATCTCCCTAAATTGCGCATTTCATAAGACCTTCAGGAAAAAGTCAGGAAATGAGGTCTAGAGGAAGACGGAGGAGGAGAGTAGGGGGCCGGGAGGGGAGGCCGGCGCGGGGAAGCCAACTCGGGGAGAGCAAGTCTTTCATTATCGCGACCTGTTAGGCGCACATCCTCTCGCTCTCCGCGTGCCACCCTCTGGCTGGACGCGAGCCATCCTCCGGGCTAATGAGCAGAGCGCAGGAGATAACTAATCCTAATGCAATTACCGCTCGCCATTACACTGATAGGTTGGAGGCGCTCCCCGCGTGCCCCCCAGCCGGAGGCGGGCTGGTGCAGATGTGCCTGCGCCTCCCGTCCTAGACGTTTTGACAGCTGTATACAGTGCCGCGCCCCCTCCCGCTGCCGGCGTCCCGGGAGAGTCCCCCCAGCGGCCCGTCGCAGGCGAAATGCAGCCGCCGCAGCAGGAGGGGCGCGGGGGCCCCGGCGGCGCGCTGGCTGCGGGGCGCGGCGCGGGGCGGGCCGCCTCCCCCCCACCCCCCCGGCGCGCCCCCCACCCCCGGGCCCCGCCGCTTCCGGAGAGCCCCGGCCGCTGCAACCGCAGGGAAAAATTACCGCGCGCCGGCCGGGCCCTCTCCTGGCCGAGCTCGAGCTCCCGTGATAGGGGGATGGTTTGCAGCACACATGTTCCTTTGTTTGGCCCGACCACGTGTTCTGTTTGCACAGCAGCATGTGGTACCACTGGAGGAAATCGAACCAACACTGAAAGTTCAAGGAACAGCCAAGCTCTGCTGGGAAGCGGCTGGGCCGGGGCCGGGTGAAGGGACGGAGCGGGAGACAGGCGCGGCTCCCCGAGGGCCGGGCGGGGGCAGGGCTGTTCTGGGTGATGCGGACTGCAAGTCCCCGCAGAGCACAGGCTCTCCGTGGGTGGGAAGGGGGGATTTCTAAAGTCGCCAGCCAGCCAGCCCTGCCGGCGATGGGAAGTGGATTTGATTGTGATTATCATCTCTTGTCTTTGAAAGAGCTTTATAGCTGATAAAGGCTTCTCACTACCTTCATCTCATTTAATCCTTACAAAAACATAGGATGCCAAGTGCCTCCCCTTCTTGGGGTACAGAGGGAGAGGGTAAAGGCCGGAGCCTCTGAACCCTTGACCCTATAGTGGTCTGACCTAACAGGCTGATTCCAACTAGGATGGCAAAATGCAGGACACAGTGATCATTTGTCTCTCTCCTTCTCCCTCCCTCCCCTTTCCACCCTGTCCTCCCTCCTGCCTTCTTCTCCATTCTTCTCCCTCCCTTTCCCTTCCTCCCTGTCCTTCTCTCTCTCTCTCTCTCTCTCTCTCTAATTACAGAACAATACACATTTGAGGTTAAAAAAAATTGAAACAATTCAGAAATGTATGAAACATAAATGTACAATGTAAAAAGGGAAAGTTTTCCAATCCAACTTCCCAAATATAGTCATAGTTAAGATGTTCAGTCATTTTCTTATTTTTCCACGCATGCCTGAACATATTTATGCAGTTTATAAATACTTGCATCTTTACAAAAAAAAAAAAAAAAAGGAGGGGAATCTTGTTACACATGCCATTCAGTTAAATCTGTTCGATTTAACAATGTATCAAAGAATATATCTGTCCCAAACAGAATACATAAATCTAGATCAGTGTTCTTTTTAATAGCTGCATAGTATTTCTTTGTATGAATGTATCATTATTTAATTGCATAATCAGATGGTTTTCAGTTTTTGTTCATTAAAAAAAGCCAAACTAAACATATATAACATATACGAATATATATCATATATGAATATATACCAATATATTTGAATATATATCCATATATAAATATGCACTATATATTGTGAAAGTAGTATTTTAGGATGAGTTCCTAAAATTTCTACTTCAAAACAGCATTGGATCAAAGGTAAGGCACATTTTAAATTTCAATAGAAATGGCCAAATCGTTCAATAAAAATGTTACACTAATATACAATGCATGTAAGAAAGTTAACTGTTACTGTATGACATTACTGTGTGAACCTAACTGCCTTCCATTCATATGACCTCCATGCTGAGTGTGGGAACCTGATGAGGGGCTCAATCCCACAACCCTGAGACCATGACCTGAGCCAAAACCAAGACTCAGATTCCCAACCGACTGGGCCACAAAGGTACCCCTTATTTAGCAGATTTTCACTGAGCAAGTAATATATGCCAGACCCTCTTTTAGAAACCAGATATATATACATCGTTCCTAAATCCATGGAATTATATTCTAGAGAGGGAGATAGACAACAAACAAACAAACAAATGAATAAGCAATTACAAAATCCACAGCACTATGACAAATTAATGGGGGAATAACAGAGAGAATAATTATAGAAGGCAACATTTAAACTAAGCTCTGAAAAGTAAACAAATAAATTATGTCATTAAGGTGAAGATCATTCCAGGCAGAAGGGACAGTATGTGCAAAGGCCCTGAGGAAGATAATAATTTGGAGTATTTGAGGAACTTAAAGAAAATCAATGTACTTTAATACTGTGAGCAATGTAGTGAACTAGAGAATAAAGAGCCTGGGTGTAAGGGTCTGCCTTCAGGGGCCTCTGGGTTGGCTCAGTCATTATGCTTCTGCTTTTGGCTCAGGTCGTGATCCCAGGATCCTGGAATCAAGCCCTGCATTAGGCAGGCTCCAAGCTCAGTGGGAAGCCTGCTTCTCCCTCTTTCACTGCCTGCTGCTCCCCTTGCTTATGCTCACTCTCATAAGCTTGCTCTCTGTGTCAAATGAATAAATAAAATCTTTAGAAAAAAAATGAAAATAAGGAGCCTTGTAGATCAAGACAAGGAAGAAATTAATAGGTACCTTGCAGACCCAGGTAAGGAATCATTTTTATTCTAAATGCAGTGGAATGCCACTGAATAGTTTAAGGGGGGAGGGTAGTATCTGATTTATGTTTGGAGTTACCTATAAGAAAGTTCTGTTTCCTGGAGAATGATGTAAAGGGGGTATGCTATAAAGCAGGGACCCAGGAAGTACTGTGAGAGAAAAGGATGGTGACTTTCTGGATAGTGATCAGGGTAGATAGGGAGATGGGAAGATTCAAGAACCATTTGAGAAGACATGGACATGACTTGCTGAGGGGGCAGATGCAGGTGACGAGAGAGAAGCAGGAATTACCATGACTTCTAGGTTCCAATTTGAGTAACTGGGTGGATGATGGTACCATTTTTGAGAAATGGAAACTGGAGACAGATAGGGGGTGGGGGGAGTCTAAGAATCATTTCCCACATATTGAGTTTGAGATTATCATGAGATACTCAGGTAGATCTATCAAGTAGGCGGTCAGTGATGCAAAACCAGAGCTGGGGAGAGAGGATTAGGTAAGAGGTCAAAATTTGAAAACTGGTGGCCATTGTGCACTTAAAGTCCAGGAAAGAGGTGTACAGAGAAGAGCAGTGGTCCTGGCCACAAGCCCTGAAGAACTTCCATATTTGGAGTTGGACTGAGGAGAAACCAGCATCATAGAAAGAAGAGAAGTCAAGGAGGTAAGGCAGAAACTCAGGAGAAGTTGGTGTCTCTCAGAGATGAAGAAAGGAGGAATAATCAACACCCTCAAATACTGAGGCCAGGCACCATAATATAAGAAGACGGAAAAGAATCCACTATAGATGACAGCAAAGAGTTCACTGCTGATATTGGCAAGACCAGTTAGAGTAGAATAAGGAGGTAGAAGTCATAATTTGAGAACCATGGCAACCTCCCAGAGAGAAACCTTAAAATTTAATAGGAGACTTCTATAGATATAATGACTTCATCTGGGGTTTCTCAAATTTTGCTGGGCGTTAGACTTATCTAGTGAAACATACAGTTGCCTGAGCATCAACCCCAGAGTCTGACCCCGAGGTCCCAGGGTCAATATTTTAAATAAGTTCTTCAGGCGATTCTGATACATAGCAAAGTCTGAGAATCATTGCTTTAATTCAAGGATAGATTTCTTAAAATAGAATTTCAGATTCTATGTCAGATGGAAAAAAGAAAGATTGAAGGACAGAAGGCCTTTCAGTATCCATCAGATCATATCACATAAGCAGCTGCTTATTCTTTTACAAAAATAGTGACCACACAGAAAAACACATTACACCGAGGTGTTTTAGCCTGAGCACAAACTGAACTCCCTACTTCCCCTGCCTATTGGGATAGAACTATGGGTTGACTCAAACAGCATTCACAGGTGAAATTCCTTTTTTTTTTTTTTTTTAAATAAAGGCCTGCCCAGAATTCAAAAATGTTTCTTATTCCATTGTTCCTCTAACTGACTAGATGGTCCAAGACTGAGAGCATCTCCTTAAAGGCAAAACAACTCCTGGTTTGGGAGCTAAGTCAACTCCCTATGATTTAGCAATGCCACTCCAGGCAAGCACTTTTATATACATTAATGAATCCTCAGATGAACCTTTTGAAGCAATTACTTTTATTTCTATTTTATGGATGAAAAACTATAACTAGAATAAACTATAACTAGAATAAACGGAGTTATTAAAGATGTCTCAAAAGTAGCATTCCTTGGCTACATGTAGATTTGACTGTGTTATCCTGATTATAGAAGGAAAAATGGATGGCTCCTTGCCCATGAGATGCTGGTATTTGCCTATCCTTACCCTCTTGGCTCTGCTGCATGATCAGATTGTTAGCAGCCTAGGCTCCATTACCAGCTGCATTTTTATTCTTTCCTAACTTGGACATAGGCCATGGTCTCATGGAGTGCATAAGCATGGGCTCTAGCGGCCGAATCCTGGCTCTGCCCCTTAGTGACCCTGTTGCCTTGGACAAGTCTCTTAGACGTTCTGGGCTTTATTTTCCTCATGTGTAAATCAAGGAGTTTAAAAAAAAAAAAAGGATGCTGTGATATTTAATGATCTATATCACACACACCATATGCCTAATATTCAATAACTATTAATATTTATACCAAACCCCATGATACCCCTCAGTCAAACCCCAGTTCTGCCCAAATGTCCCATAGGATGTGTTCCTCAATGTCTCTTTTGGAGTAGGTACTACTGTTTCTTCTTCTTCCCTAACCCCTGATGGTGTTATTTCAACCATGTTCTGTCCCTCCCCTGAATTTCTTATAGCCTTCCCTTTTCATAAGTTCTTACTTTGGATCCTGAAAGAGAAGGTGTGTTCAACCACATTTCTTTCTAAATCCAGCACGAATATAGACACAGTTAGCCTGGAAAATTGAAGAAAGAGAAGGGTTTTGCCCAAATTAACCAACTTCATAATTAATTCATATTCAAGTCTCTAGGATTTAAAATTCAATATTTTTCACACAACATCCCTATTACATGGTCATGTAAATCATGGTTGGGTACTTCTGAAGTTGGAAACTTCAGAACAGCCCAGTCATTCCACAGCTCTGACTAGTAAAAACTTCTCCTTCATGTTCATTCAGTTGTGTCTCCCATAGCTTTCACCCTACCGTTATGGACCTTAAAGAACTTAACCTTTCTAATAGCTAGCAAAAGCTGGCAGAGCCTTCTTGAGTTTTCTCTCTCCCAGCTACATATCCCCAGATCCTCCAACTACTTCTTACATAATACAGTTTTTGGTTTCTTTGTCATCATGTCTATCATCCCCGAATACATTATTTCGTTCCCTCTTAAAGTGGACTACCCAAAAAGAATGCAAATGTGGGTTCTCCCCAGCACAGAGAGCAAGCTTACCCCACCTCTGTTCTAAACACGGCTTCTTTTACCCAATTAACATGATATGCATTTAGATACACCTACAAGATTTATAAGGTGGAAGTGAGGTGAAGTCCATTTCCCCACATCCTGGCAAGCATAGCTACGGGGACTTGGGGATTTTTGTGCAGCAAAATGAAGTTTCCTAATCACCAGATTTATGGGTGATAAAGACAGTTGTGAAGACATCTGAAGTGGCTTCCTGATTCCAGTTTTAAAGTCAATAGTTCCCCGCAGTAACCTCCTGATTTTTCTTTGATTGTGGCAGAAGTAGAAGCTCTCCGGGGCCAACCAATTCCACAAAAGCCCACCCTAGAGCTTGCTCCTTCAGCACATCTAACAATTCTGGAGGTGCCTAATTCTTTGTATGAAATTTCTTACTGCTTAAATAGATACAGTGCCTTCAGTTCCCTGCAATTGTATGCTACCAATTTTGGCCCATGAGGAGGATTTCACAAGACAGAAAATGTTCTAGAAATTTAAAGTATCGATTTGTATTCACATGTGTGGGATACCCATGGGACTGGAACTGGATGGACAGATGGTGGGACCTGTGGATGGATGGACGTAGAATACACTATCCATACGTTTATCCCATAAATTCGCAGGATACCAACCCTGGTTGGCAGCTGTATAACTGCTCAAGATATGGCATTTGTCCACAATTCTAAATCCTACCGTTCTGATCAGGACTTGTGGTTATGAGGGACAGAAACACAACTCAAAATGTATGCAAAAGAGATGGATTCATAATAATCCAACAGCAGAAGGGGCAAAAGTTGGACATGGCCTTAGGGACAAGTAAGCCAAGGATCAAATATTCTAAAAAGTATGTCTCTTCACCTCTCATCGGTTCTTCTCCGAATACCAAATTTATTCTCTGAAAATATTTCAGCTAACAGGGTAGGTAGGGTGCCTGGCTGCCAGATCTTCCACATCTGTATTCCCAAACACCCCAAAACCAGAGGTATAAATAACGGTCCTCGTCTCCTGGGTGAAATTGGAAAAATCCCCAGATAAAAATTCTGAACATGGTTTGCATCTTCTGCCCATCCCTGGGGACCAGTCCCTGTGGCCTGGGAGCGAGGCACTAGGAAGAGCTTCACCTGCACCACGTGATCAACCAGTCCCCTCGGTGGCCAGGGGAGTGGAGTCGATTAGCAGGCGAAAGCCGGAGAATAGACACTGAGCAGACAGCAGTACTCACCCCCAGACCTGACTGATTCACCAGCTGCAGCTGTTAGGCTTTTAGAGGTTAACTCTTCTCAGAGGATTTAAAACCACCGACATGACCACTGCGTTGAGAAGTCTGTCTCTGTGTTTACGACTCCGACGAACATGTTTCTGAAATATGTCATCCATGGAGGATTTTTGAAAATAAGGCATTTATCTCAAGGTCAGTTGCTTGGCCACATCAAACATTTAGAATCTAGAAATAAGGGGGAAAAAATCACCTTTGAATAGCCAGAAGGGGGGTGTTAAAAATCAAGGTGTAGGAATGATGAAAGAGTTCTGGAAATAAGACACTGGTCACGGATATACAACCTTGTGAATGTACTTAATGCCACCAAATTATACACTTAAAAATGGCTAAAATGTTAAACCTTATGCATACTTCACCACAATAAAAAAAATTAGCTAGGTATCTAATTCATTTACCCGTTCATGAACTCCTTTATTCACCATTTACTCTGGTCTCAAAGGAAAATCTAGAGTGTAGGGACATACCTATGGAGTAATGGGACCAAAAATAGTAGCGTTTCGAATAATCCTCTATGCACTCAGCTCTCCAAGAGGAAACCCTTAGAATGCTGTAGAATTCTCGAGCTAACCGTGTTAGCACAGATCTAGTTAATCCTCCTCTTGTCACTAAAGAGCATTTCACTCCATCTATCCAGGACACCTAATTCATCCCAGACACAGATGCTTCAACTGGTCTAGAAATGCCACTGACAGTAATTGCCCTCCCTAGGCTTCATAAGCAAAACTTAGGTGTGGTCCAGACTGGAAAAAAATGTTCATGGGAAGGACGTTAGTACAATGCCCCCACCCCCTGCCACGTCATCATGAGCCAATAGGCGTTTTCTTCCCAACTCATAGAAACTCATTTAGAATGAAAATGAAGGCCTTCCATACTCTTAACCTTAAGAACCTGAGACTATTATGTAAGAAGAAAAATAAGGCATAATGTTTTTTCTTCCCTAAATAACAGGGAATGATGAGCTCAGAGAAGGCTAAGAAGAACTGGTGGGAGTTGTCTGGGATCATTTGAAATTTTAGAAAGAGATTAGAAATCTACTACTATGAGTCTATTTCCCTCTGTCCTGGCATTAGGCTTTCAGATAACTTGTCATTGCTCGGTGAGACAGAGGCTGTCATGGAGAAGCCACTCTGCCAGAAAGAATTTAGGACATTTCTACAGAATTGGGTCAAATCAGAGATAGTCTCTGGTCGTAATCTACCATTTTCAGATCTCCTGGAACTTTTTTTATTAAAAAAAAATTGTAGTTTATTATTTATGTACATTACCAAAAAATCAGAAAGTGGGTAAAAAAGGAAAAAAAGAAAGTTAAAAAAACAACAACAACAACAACAAAAAACTCCCACCATGCATTGCTTTAATAGATATTTATTAAAGACTCAATACATGCCTGGCTGATGTTACCAATATCTATTATTAGGTAACAACCTATCTCAAAATTTAGTTGCTTAAACAACCATTTAATTTTGGTCATAATTTTTGTGAGGCAAGAATTCGGGAATGGTTCAGCTGGAAGCATTTGGCTGGGCTGGTGAGCTGGAGAGTTTACTTCCAAGATGGTATCTTCACTCACATGTCTAGAAGCAACTTGGCCATTCTCAGTCTCTTGTCTCTCTGCCTCTCTTTGTCTTTTTCTCTCTATATCTGTTTCTCTTTCTTGCTCTCTCCCTCCCCTTCCCACCTTTCCCCCAATAGGATGTCTCGTTCTCTGGGACTTCTCCACTTTTTTTGGATTTCTCACAGCATGGGTGTCTCACAGTACTCATATCCCTTATGGGATGACTAACTTCACCATGGCAAGTGTTCCAAGAAACCCAAGTGGAAGCTTTCGAAGTCTCTGAACATCATTTCCATCACATTTTATTAATCAAAGTGAGTCATTAAAGCCCATCCAGATTCAAAGTGAGGGAAGGGGTAGACTTCACTTTTCCATGGGGGTGTGGCAATGCAGATACAGAGAAAGAAGGATTTGATGGTGGCCATCTTGAAGAGAAGCTACCACACACAGATAAGAATCTAGATGCACTCTCTGTTCTCACAGAAAGAAGGGATAATACAAACAAGTAAACAGGTCATCACAATGATATAAAAGGTACACTATGGAACAGGAGCCCCTCGAAGGAAAACCCAGCTCAGACTTGAGAGGCCAAGAAAGGATTTCTGGGGTGGAAAATATGTAACATGAGACCTTAGCCAAGGTTGAGGACAGAAGAAATGTGTTCTAAAAGTTGAGAACAATATTCTAGAAGTCCCAGGAGAAAAAGAGAGAAAGAACATTTGCATTAAAAAAAACCCAAAACCCAACTCTGAGATAACCCCAATATGTCAGAACAGCAGAGTGAAAAGATATGAATATTGAAAGATGAATTGAAGAGAAAAGAAAAACCCAGAACATTAATCCCCACTCTTTTCTATGTAGAGAGGCATTAAAAATACGTTTTTCCAAAAATGGGTCCATGCTGTTCGTAAGGTTCTGTGGTGCATATTTCATCGCCTTATATTATGAACATCTTTTTCTTCCCAAAAAATAGAATTTTAAAACACTGTTTTAAATAAGTGCATAATATTTATTTATTATCACTCTGTTGCTTTATTTAGCCAATCTCTTAGTGTGGGATATTTAGGGTATTTCCAAATTCTTTGTACATTTATTTCTCCTTATAGCTAAATCTTAATCATTTATTTTATTTTAGAGAGAGAGAAAAAGCATGAGTGGGGTGAAAGGTAGAGGGAAATGTAGACTCCCCGTTGAGCAGGGAGCCGGATGTGGGACTTGATCCTGGGACTCTGGGATCATGACCGGAGCCAAAGGCAGATGCTTAACCATATGAGCCACCCAGGCACCCAAAATCTTAAACATTTTTAATGATAATTTCCTAGATACAGAAATTCTGGCTCAACATATATGAATACTTTCTTAAGGTTTTTTGATACATAGTGCCAAATCATTTTCCAGAAATTTTTATTAAGGTTTAACATCCCATAGCAATGTGCAAGAGTGTCTATTTCCCGATAGAATTTTCAACGATAGGAAAAATCATTCATTTCTAGTTTTTAATCAATCTGAGAAGTTTCCATTTATGTTTCTTTCATTACTGGGGAGACAAAACTTTTTGATGCTAGTACTTCTTTTCTTTTTTTTTTTTTTTCAAACAGACTTTTTTTTTTTTGAAGATTTTATTTATTTGAGAGAGATCACAAGTAGGCAGAGAAGCAGGCAGAGAGAGAGAGGAAGAGGCAGACTTCCAGCTAGCAGAGAGCCCGATATGGGGCTCGATCCCAGGACCCTGAGACCATGACCCGGGCCAAAGGCAGAGGCTTAACCCACTACGCCACCCAGGTGCCCCTAGTACTTCTTTTCTTATGTAGACTTCTGAAGATAATAAACTTACCAACCAAAAATAGATGTGGGTAGACTTCAAACTTTAAAATGCTATATGATGTACTAGACAAAATGTAATCCACTAGTAAATTTAAACGTAGTTTGACAATACCTCTGTCTGTCTTTCCTCTTAAATGTTTCTGTGTTTGAGCAGCTCTGAAATAATCATGGTGACTTTGTATAGAAAGGAGGAGAGCAAGTTAAGGGTTATGACATACCAGAGACCCTGACAAAGTTCAATGCCAGTTAAATAGGTGAAGTGGGGTGAGTGGGGGCCTTATTTCATTCATGATAGCTCACTGGCTCCCTCCTTTAATGCATTTAATGATCCTGTGAACTTAATGACTGTTGCAATTAAAGTCGCCCTGCTTAAGCATTGTGAATTACATTATGCTTGTTAGTGGCTGCCTTTGATAAAACATAATAGCAAGTCATCTCTTTTACATCATAATTCATTTTAAATATTGCTTTTCTGTATCTGTCCTTGCCACGTTGATTTATTACTTGGTACTCCTAAGAAGTGTAATAAAAAGAAAGTTAGGTCTTGAGTAATTCTTCCAGTGTCTGGATAAAGAGGCAGACAAGGGGGACATGGCCCCCCATGGGACTGGTGAGCCAAAAAATGAAGATGGAAGTGAGGGTGGCACTCAGGAATTAAATTAGACTAATTAAACAAAAGGAAAATTTGCTCTTTGCTCTTTTTCCTTTCAGATGGAAAATCAACAAAGGTCAGATCTCCCCCCAGGAAGACTTGAGATATATACTTATCCAGAGAAACCAGAGGAGTGGATGAGAGCCAGGAATGGGGACAGGGGACAGAAATGGGCTAGAAATATGGCATGTCTGCTTTTGTCTACTTAACTTTATCAAGGAACATTTTGACATAGGTATTTGTAACCAAAACTGAACAAGAATCAGTTGAAATCAGAGCGCCTGGGTGGCTCGGTCATTAAGCGTCTGCCTTTGACTCGGGTCATGATCCCAAGGTCCTGGGATGGAGCCCCGCATCGGGCTTCCTGCTGTGGGGAGTCTGTTTCCCCCTCTCCCTCTCCCCTGCTTGTGGTCCCTCTCTCTCTCTCTCTCTCTCTCTCTGTCAAATAAATATATAAAATCTTAAAGAAATTCCATTGAAATTGATCAATGTTGATTATCAAGGCCAAAACAAAAACAAACACAAAGAAAAAGCCACCTCAAAAAGCCCTCATGTTGATTTTTTGTTAAGTACCTTCCACCCTCCACCCTAAATCATAAGAACTGTTGTTTTCATTCTCTTCTTCATTTCACTCCAGGAAACCAAGTCTCAGCCTTTTGCCCATTCAGTCCAGATATTTTCCTGGAGACAAGCCCACAAATGCCTAATGTTCATGTGAATCCATAATCCTTTTATCCAAAATCCTTGTCCCGACTCATAACATTCACACTGGATGCTGCTGGAGTAAGTAAGGTATTTGTTGTATTAAATAGAACAAAACTCAATGATCCTGAGTGATTTCACTCTCACTAGTCTCAAATGACAACACAGAATTATAGGTGACAACATGTCTCTTGGGGTACACCATCAGGATCTTGGGGACCCATGGAGGAGTCTCACCCTGTACCTTGTTTTAGTGCTTCCTTAGTTAACTCCAAAGGGCTCCTCTGTGACGTCTCTACACCTGGTAGGGTGAAGGGCACTCCATGTCACGCACCCAGCAGAAGTTCTTGAATTAACAAATACGAAGAGGACTTCTGAACAATACCCTCCGCTAAGAAAATTACTTGTTGAGGGGCGCCTGGGTGGCTCAGTGAGTTAAAGCCTCTGCTTTCTGCTCAGGTCATGATCTCGGGGTCCTGGGATCAAGCCCCACGTCTGGCTCTCTGTCAGCAGGGAGCCTGCTTCCCCTCCTTCCCCCTCTCTGCCTACTTGTGATCTCTCTCTGTCAAATAAATAAATAAAATCTTTAAAAAGACAGACAGAAAGAAAGAAAATTACTTGTTGAGAGACAGAGAGGTTTAGTAGAAAACCTACTACCCACAAAAGAAAACCGGGGCTTGCGACCCATTTCTGGCACCCCTCTGTTACTGCTCTTTAGATGAATTATTTTAACCTCAATGGACCTCAGTTTCTCATCTATAAAAAGAAGGGTTAGACTATACTATCTCTAATCCCCTCGAGCTCTTACCATGATTCTACTTGGCTGTTCTGATCACTTCCAATGGATTTTATGATATCGATTCAGTGATTTTTTTTTTCCTTTTAAGATTTTTTTTTCCATGAAGATGTCCATGTTCATTTTGAAGGCATTTTTCCCCTTATGACTTGAAGAAAAGAAGACAATAATGATATAAAGGCTTTAGAAGACATTCAAGTAATAAAACTCATAATCATAAATGGATACAGATACACATAATAGTATATATGTGTATACACACACACACACACACACACACACCCCTTCAGTTTTGAGTCTCTAATTCACTTCAGGCAAAAACATTGCTAATATAGTCACACAATGGGCCTAAATCTTCTCTTTCATTTTTAATGAGATTTATTCTTGGTTTATTCTTCAATTTGAATATACTTCCTTACATTACTCTGTCTGCTGAAGACTGTTTCCTTCTACATTGCTGTGGTAGACATCTTAGATATGTTGGTTGCCTAAATTCTATTGTTTCTTGGGAAATACTACTAATAACCACCACAAAAAGAGCGCAGACTTGCATCCCACTTTATGGTTCATATTATTTAGAGTTAATGTCATATTCATCAGGATTAGTGGCACTAGATCATCAATTCAGAAGATGACATCTATAATTTCACCAAAACAACCTTCTGGAGACAAATGATTAACGTTAAACAAGTATCATGTGTTAAAGCAAGGTTGATCCAAAACATCCTTGAGAAAGCAAAGCCAGTCAAATAGTTGAAGTAATAAAATATAGAATGAATACAATGAAATGGGTACTCTAAGACCCCTTTAATGAAAATATATACAATTGTTTCAGTCTTTCTGGAAATGAATTTGGGAAAATGTACCCAGGGGTTCAAAAAAAGTTTGTGCCTTAAATGATTTTTCTTTGATTAATGTATCCTAAGGAAAAATGTGAAGCACAAAGATTTTTTAAATAGAGAGATTCGTGTACGAATCATTTATAACAAATGAAGATTGTATCAAATCTAAATGAGCAATTCAAGGTAATGGTTTAGTAAATTATGATCTATCTATATAATGGAACATTATGCAGTCGCTAAAAATATGCTGAGAATTTTTAATGGCATGGAAAATGCCTCTGATGTTCTATTAAGCGAAAGATGTCATAAAATTAGGGACCCCTGGGTGGCTCACTTGGTTAAGCAGCTGCCTTCGGCTCAGGTCATGATCCCAGCGTCCTGAGATCGAGTCCCACATCGGGCTCCTTGCTCGGCAGGGAGCCTGCTTCTCCCTCTGCCTCTGCCTGCCACTCTATCTGCCTGTGCTCGCTCGCTCTCTCTCCCTCTCTCTCTGACAAATAAATAAATTAAAAACAAAAAAAGATGTCATAAAATTATATGTTAAAATTTAATCTCAAAAATTACATAACCGATAAAAATAGAACAAACTATCTCAATATTGTATTATTATTATTATTATTATTATTTTCTTCTTTAAGTTTTTGGTTAGCTCCAAACTTGCCAAGTTGGGCATCTGCTACTATTAAAATTGGAAACAAAATACCCAGAGACATAAAAAACTAAAATTAAAGATGGTTTGTATTGAGACACCTGGAATAGCCAGAACGCTCAGAGGAATGAAATGTTTTGGTAGATTTCACATTGTGACGAACTACAAATTAATTAAGAATCCCTTTCTGAATCTCTTTGGTGGGACTCGAATCATCAGCCAACAATCCTTTCCTGAACACCTACCGCGTCCTTGACTCGGGGCACTGAACGCCATTGTCTGGCCCAGACCAGGCACCTTGCAGAGACTCTGAATCGCTACCCTCTGATGAATGCAAGTGTGTATCAGGCAGTCTGGTGCTAAGCAGGGTGGACACCACGTGAAATAACACCGAGCACCCTGCCCTGGGAAGAGATCCATGCAAATTCACTCTGAAATATTGGTGCAAAGGAAATGAGGTTCTGCGGGACAACTGTGAAAGAAGTAATTTCTCCTGGAGGACTAGAGAAAAGTCTTCATGGAAGACAAAAGGGAGCCTTGCAGAATGGACAGGATTGTACCAGACCCCGGAAGGAGAACCTCCCTGCCCCACCTCCAGGCTGAAGAACTGGATGGACAAGAGCACAGAGGCAGAAGGAAAGCCAGGGCATCTCTGGCTCAAGAAATCAAGAAGTGATCTTCCTAGAAAGAGGGAGGGATCTTTTGGGGGAGAGTGCGGAGGGCATGGTCTCTCAAAGGGCATCAATTCACTTTCTAAAACAGTAACTAGTGCTTATGATCGAGTCTTTGCTTCATTACTGCAGAGACTTGGGTGCCTGCACCATCCGTGGGGACATGAAAAGCCACAATACATTTCCTAAACGCACCTGTCAGACACAGAAGATACTATTCTGAATAACAACTGTAATCCCTCCCCTTTGCATAGCGCCTTTCCATTTACAAAGCTTTTCCCTGTGGTTTATCTCATTTGCTCTTCACAGCCACCCTAGGAGACAAGCATTTTTATCACCACTTTGCCGATAAGAGCACACACTCACAGACATCTGATCAATCATCCCCGCGACACCATGTGTAAGGGACAGCTGGGTTCACATCTTGCAAGTCCAGGGCGTTCCCCTCCGCTGAGGCTGCCTTTGACCCAGGGACACACCCCAGCAGCCCACTGTTCTTGTACCTCCTTCCGAATTTCATTTTCACCTTTGTCGTTGTCTTCTTTTCTTCTTGGATTATAAAGTACAGAGGATTCTGTTTAGACTGGGTCTGGATTCTTCAAAGCAATTCTCCACTTTCAAAGTGTTTTCACACCTCATTTATCCTTACAACTTCTCAGGTAATTCCAACAAATTGAAAACTTTACTTTCCTCTAAATATGGGGAAGACAGAATGGGATGGGGGGTGGTGGGAGCAGGGAGTGGGGGCGGGGGGGGGTGGGGGGCATGAAGGACCGGCTAATTTACTCAACGCTCAGTCGCCTTCACTCTATGCACTGAGTCGGGCAGAAAGGGCCCAATGTTCTAGAAAGTCCTTCCCAGGTTGACAGATCTCTTCCTGGAAATGTACAAGGTATAAAATCCCTCTTTACAAATTCCATTTTTGTCGCGCCCCTTTTACTACCAAAAAGCCTCTTTCAACATTTGGTTCCATAAGAAAAACTGTTCTGTCATATGGTTTCAAGCGAGCCTCACACTTCTAAAATCGAGTATGGCTGCCAACTAATATTGCAAGAACTAAATAGATGACATCTGGAAAGAAGAATTTTAAAACCCACTGTTTCATGACCCCCACCTGTGTCTTTCCAGGCAGCCATGAAAAGGAGAGGTGAAACAGCAAAGCCATTCTCAGAAACTCCCTTTGGAGGAAAATAGGGAGGAAGGGTCCATGTTAAAACCTGGATTTATCATCTGTCTCTGTTGTCCTGATTCACCAAATGCATTTCAGATACTTAGGGGGAGGCAGAAGGTTGCATATTAAGCCAGTGAGTGCAGGATGTTTTTATAGCCAATCATCTCCCCAAAATACAAAACCTATTGCCTAAAACATCAGGCTGGCTGTGGAATTGAGCTTGGGTTTAATGAACAGATAAATCAATGATACTTACTGAGCATCTCGGATGTCCCTGCTCTGTAGAAAACAGGGCACAGTGTAACTTTGTGCAACACATTTAATACTTCCTACTCCAGGCTACCCTGTCTGAGAAATTAGGATACTAATAATACCGGCTCTTCCAAACTGACAGGATTATTGTAAAGCTCAAAGAAGGTAATAGATGTGGAAGGGATTTATAAGCTCTAAAGTGCCAGGGAAATGCAAAGTAACATTATTATACAAAGAACCAGTAGGTCTGACCCTTGCTCAGAAGGAGCTTGCAACCTATCTGGAGGAACAAAGCATCAACATATCAAATGTAGGTGCCAGCGTACGGATTACATTGTAGGAAAGACAACATGACAAGTGGTTTGGCAAGATAATATGCAATTATTTGCAAGTGAGAGGTACAGACAATGAGATTTATGAATTTAAAATAGGTAGCAATCTTAGTGAGCTGGAGTGATGTGGGCAGGCTTTGTGGCAGAAGCAACTCTCGATCTGGCCTTGGAGGGTGAGTAGGTTGAGCAAGGAGCATTTGATTTCCCTGTAGCACCCCTGAGCTCTTTGCCCAGATCCAGGGAAAGACATGCTGAGATCAAATTCACAAACCATTCCTGCATATGGTCTACTGTCGGAGGTCAGCTGAGGTAGGACTCCATTATTGTCAAGACATAGAGTGAACTTCAAGACAAGTCCTGGGAGGAAGGAAGGAAGGAAGAAGAAGGGAAAAGGGAGAGAGAGAAGAGAAGAGAAAGGAAAAGAAGAGAAGAGAAAGAAAAAGGGAAAGAGAAAGAAAGAAAGTCTCTTGAACATTACCATAGCAATGTAACTTGGAATTGTTTGGCTTCCCCATAACCTAAAACCACTCAGACCCTCACTCTCTTCTTCACCACACCCTTCTCATTCATTTTCCGTCTCATTTGTTTACCTGTAGCGGCTCTTTGCAAGAAGAGATTACAGGTTTCCGACCTGAGGCAATCACACAGTGTGGTGCACTGTGGTTGGCAAATAAATTCCAAGTGGGAAACACGTAAGCATAGAGAGAGAGAAAACGGAAGATGTTCCTCATTTCAAAACCATCCACTTAGCTCTGACTGTGTTAAAAGTCTTTTTATTTATGAGGACGCACTAGGTCACAGGCGAAGTGGGGGAGGCTGTGAAGTGTATCTGAGTTGCTTAGAGCAAAGGTGCTAATGCGACCAAGGTTTAATCTTACGCCCAGTCACTCGCCCGACCAGAAAGCCGCAGTCACACTTTGCTGGACAAGGGGATGCAGGAGAATCCCATCCAGCCATCCCACTGGTGCAAAGTGTAGGCTGTGACATAGTTCAGAACAAGGTGCAAATGGCTCCATGCAACACATTTGCCGTGGCTAGACACCTGGGGACAGAGAGTCAAAGCCCGAGGCACTACCCAGTCTCTATATCCCTCCTCCCAGATGCTTTCACCACTGGTCCGGTCCCTTTCATCCAATAAGTTAGAGATACTTCCCAAGCCATGTCTGTGCTCAAGATGCTGCTCCTGCCCCGAGTCTTTCCACTTCTCTCCTGCATAGCATTGATTCAAACCTGCTTCCTCTCTAGGGCTCTTCTTGGTACCCCAAATTTCAAGGTGTTCCCACTGTCTGAACTCCTGTCATACTCACTCAAATGATTTCCATTCTGGCCCTTGAGCTTGGCACAGTACTTTGTATGTAGTAAGCTCTTTAAATGCTTGAGAAACATATTCCAGTTGCATATGGTAGAGTAGGGGATGGCTGGCAAGAGCAGGGTAAAAACTGTTTGGAGCTTCTCTGTTTGGGGTATAAATGCTTTGTCTTCCCAAACAGCACATCAGGAACAGCATCAGGGAAAGTAATGGAAATGGTAACCCTAGGAGGCAGAAGAGTAATAGTGTTAGCCCTTGATTTCTTAATAATATTAGACAGAAGGAAAACATCTGGTACTAAATAGAGAAGAACTAACCACATAATAGAAGCCATTACCCAAGTCATTTGCGTTAGTAAACTGGACAGGGACACATACAGATCTTTGAGGCATCAAAATGAGAGAATCATCATCCCCTGACCCTATCCTTTTATCCTCTTCTCCACAATCCAGTGAGCCCCACAGATCTCGTTCATTCTCCCTCTAAAATATTCCCCACATCTATCCCCACTTTTGGATCACCCTCAAACCCTAGGCATATCTTCTCCGGGACAAACCTGGAAAATTCTCTCGACCTGAAACTTCTGGAAGTTTTTTTTCTGAATCGTGGTCTCCCCTTGTTTTAGCAATACCGCCCAGAACACTTTCTCCTTAGGTCTCCCTCAACATTGCCGTAGTGCCTTCAAGGCAACATGGTAAGAGAGAGGGAGGCTGGATTAGGTATACAGCTTTATATTAGCTTTCCATTCTACCTCACCTGCTAATTAATTGACAGTGTGACTTTCATGAAGACGTTTTCTCTCTCTGGGTCTCAGTTTCCTTTCCTTTTGTCAACTTGGGGGGGAAAAAAAAAGAAAAGCCTCTGGAGAGGCCTCCAGGAATAAATTTCGAGGTGGTCTTCTTCCAGAAGTTGCTCTCTATGGAACTTGGAGTGCTAACACCCAGCCTCCAGAGTTCCATCCTCTCTTTCCTGCTCACTTGCTTTCCCATTCATCTACCCCCTCCACACATGCCGGTACCGAGCCTGACCAGAGCCTCAACATTTGATTAGAATTTATTTCCATTATTACCTCTGTGTCAAGACTTCCTACCAGAAAGAGGAAGGGTGACTATAAAAGACCTATTTCCTTTCCATTGTGTTCCCCCTTACCCCTTTCTAGTGAAAACGGCCTATGTGGAGAAGCCAAAATGCTTCGGAATTGAATTCACCAAAGTAATATACACAAGGTTTTAATTTACAGTTTTTGGTCTCTGGGCCCCTGCATATGAGTTCTATAACTGAGACGTGTTGCTACAATAAAGTCCCATTGGGAGAGTCTGGGCTTAGACTGAGAACAGCTGTGCAGCTATAATCCAACAACGTCAGCTTCTGAATCAGATATGAATTATTGGTTCAGTCACAAAGCTATGGGTACGCTCTCCCCCACAGGCACTCACATATGGCCTTTGGCAGAAATGAAAATATCTTTTCCCTCCTTTACTGGGTTTGGTTAATAATGAACCTTTATTCTGAATACTTTCTTATGTCTTAACTTCCTTTCTCTTTGTTCTCGTTCTGATTTCCTCATCAAGGCCTCCAACGGCCCCCTGTGCGAGGTGAGGGGAACAGCTCTTGTGGACTATTTCGAGCTAACTGAGGCAGAGACACCCAAGAGAGTGATTCTCAGCCTCGGTTGTACCCGGGGAACATGGGAGGATAGTTCCAAAATTCCAGGGCCCACACTGTGCCCCAGGACGACTAAATTACAAACTCTGGGAGTGGGACCAAGGTGTCAGTAATTTTGAAGCACTGAAATGATTCCGATGTGTATTTGATATTGAAACCACTATCCTAAAGCCAGTTCTAAGACATGAACAGCCTTTCTCTCGATCCTCCAACAACGTGTAGGAAATCTGGGTGCAAAAGACTTCCCATTTGAAGCTGCAATTTATCTTCAGGTCCTAAAACCAAGACTTGTCTTCTAAACCAAGGTGTGTTGTCAAAACTTCAAAGAATTTACTCAACCACCAGACCTTCTGGTGTGTCAGCTTTCTGATCCTCGAAGCGTTTGGTTGTGAAGCCTGGAGGCCAGCAGAGAGTAATGAAGAAGGTGCAAGAGTGAGTTGCAGGAAGGCTGGGGATGGGGAAGTATGCTTCAGAAACTACCGTTCCCAGGGAACCATCCATTCAAAGTCGGGAGCTTCATTTCTTTATTTGCGACTAAATTTGGAGGCGGGGGAAAAATAGCTTTTAAATGGTTTCCTCCACCATCCCCCAGAAGTCATCAGAGTGATCAAAAATAGATAAAGTGCTACCCTTTGTTAAAACTGCCCATTTAGTTAACACCAAATGACCTAAGCAATAAAAATAATAATGACAAATAAATAAATTCTGCCCTTTCCAGAATTGCCAACTATTTGGAGAGAAAACTGGAGGGAATCTGGGGCCATCCAGGTCCAGGATCTTCACCCTGACATTGGACAATAGAATAACAGAACCACCATTCTTGCCATTGGAATTATTCCAAGATCAGAAATCTCCACACCCTGGTAGGAAACCCAAATCCCCCCGAGGCTTTTCTCTTCCTCCTTTGTGAAGGACTGAGCTCACCCACCAGTTTACTGGTTTCTACGTGACCACCTTTCAGCCCCTGTTAGTTCTGAGTCCTTCAGACAGGCTTGGGCATGACCCACACTTTAGTAGTTAATTTTGCCTTTTGCTGATTAATAAATAGATTGTGTTAAAGGGGAAGATATCACCAGATGCCTGGGTGGCTCAGCGGAGTGTCTGCCTTCGGCTCAGGTCATGATCTCGGGGTCCTGGGATCGAGCCCCGAGTCAGGCTCCCTGCTCAGGGAGGAGCCTGGCTTTCCCTTGGGCTGCTGCCCCATGCTTCTGTTTTCTGTCTCCTTCTCTCTCTCTGTCTCTTACTGTTACGCTGAAAAGAAATTAAAAAAAAAAAAATAGCAACAACAACAAAAAGAACCTAAAAAAAAATCTTAAAAAAAAAAAAATGCAACACAGTATCTTTTAAGTATAGTCACCATGCTGTATGTTACGTCCCCAGGACTTATTTATTTTATGACTGGGAATTTTATACCTTTTGGCCCCATTCACTTCTTTCATTCACCTCCCCACCCTCCCCCTTTGGCACCCACCAGCCTGTTCTCTGTATCTACGAGCTTGGGATGTGTGTGTGTGTGTGTGTGTGTGTGTGTGTGTGTGTGTGTGTGTTTTGCTGGGGGGGGTTGTTTTGCTTTTTTAAGTTCCACATATGAACACATAGGGTATTTGTCCCTGCCTCCTTCACTTACCGCGGTACCTTGGTGTCAAGGCCCGTCCATGATTCCATGATGTCACAAATGGCAAAATCTTCTTCCTTTTTATGGCCGAGTACTATTTTATATATTACCTTTTATACATCACCTTTTCTTTATCCGTTCATCCGCTGATGAGTACTGAGGCTGTTTCCATAGCTGGGAGATTGTAGACAATGCCGCGGTGACCATGATGGTGCACGCATCTTTTCGAGTTCGTGTGTTTTTGTTTTCTTCAAATAAATACCCAGAAGTAGACTGGCTGGATCATATGGTGGTTCTGGGTTTAAGTTTTTGAGGAAACCCCTTACGATTTTCCCGAGTGGCTGCACCAGCTTGCATTCCCGCCAGCAGAGCACGAGGGTTCCCTTTTCTCCGCATCCTCACCGAGGCTCCTTATCTCTTCTGTTTCTCATAATGGCTGTGCTGACGGGTGTGAGGTGACGTGTCACAGCGGTTTTGATTTGCATTTCCCTGACGATGAGTGCTGCTCTTGTAGCTCTTGGCCATCTGCATGTCTTCTCTGGAAAACTGTCTATTCGGGTCCTCTGCCCGTTTTTAAATCCGATTGCTCGGTATTGTGCCATTGGGTTGTATGAGTTCTTTACATATTTTGGCTATTAACCCCTCATCAGATATACGATTGGCAAATATTCTCTCCCACTCAGTAGACTGCCGTTTCATTTTGTAGATGTTCTCTGTGGCTGTGCAGAAGATTTTTAGTTTGTTGTATTCCAGCTTCTTGATTTATGCTTTTAGTGTCAAGTCCAAAAAATCATCACTAGAACGGATGTCGAGGAGCTTACCCACCTAAGTTTTCTTCTAGGAGTGTTGTGGTTTCAGGTCTTACACTGAAGTCGTTAATCCCTTTTGAGTTAATTTCTGTGTAGGGTGTAAGCCAAGTGGTCCAGTTTCATTCCTTTACATGTGGCGGTCCAGTTTTTCCAACACTATTTGCTGAAAAGAGGAAGTTACTTCAATGTATGTGGATACGTAGCCTGATTTCCTCCTGGATGCCGATCTTGTTTTTTGGTCTGGTGGGTTTGGTTTTTATTTTTTATTTTTTTATTTTTTATTTTTGAAGATTTTACTTATTTATTTGACAGAGAGAGAGAGAGATCACAAGTAGGCAGAGAGGCAGGCAGAGAGAGAGGGGGAAAGAGACTCCCCGCTGAGCAGAGAGCCCGATGCTGGGCCGGATCCCAGGACCCTGAGATCATGGCCTGAGCCTAAGGCAGAGGCCCAACACACAGCCACCTAGGCACCCCTGGTTTTAATTTTTTAAACATTAAATAAGTATTCTTGTGTTTTCACCTACATTAGTTAAGACTCAAAACATGCCCTGAAAAATATATATCCTTATCTCAGTTTTACCAGCAAAGAAACTAGCTCAGAGACATCAAGTAACTTGCCTAAAGCCACACAGCTGAAGGCAACAGCTAGCCATTGCACCTCCACTAAGTAGCCCCAGAATAATCCTTGTTCTATTTCTTTTCTAGGCCACACTGAAGCCTGGTAGATAGATCATTTGTCGAGGCATAATTCCGGTGGCTTTGAATGCAGCTATGGCTAAGAGCCTGGCCTGGAAGCCCAAGTAAACTGGGTCTGATTCCCAGCTTTGAGCAACAACTCTTAAGCCTGTCTCTCCAGCTATCACAAGAGGGCAATCACATCATCCTGCAGGGCTGTTGTAAGGGTGCTGTAAATGAGATCAAAGCTTCCAGGACTATGCCTGCTACATCATCTATGCTCAAAAAAATGGTACCAATTTTTCCCCAGAATAGCCAGGAAAGAGTCAAGCTATAACTAGAAGAGATGTCCTTTATTGGAATTAGAAATATGCAGGTGGGACACAGAAGTAAACCAGGACCCCCAAACAGAGCATGGTTTTAATCTCTTTCCTGTAACCTCTAAGACAATTCCTTCCACTTCTACTTATGTCACTGAGATGGCTGGTGAAAACATCCCCTAACTCCCTCCCCAAGCACGCGGAACATTAAGCCCAGGAGATCCTTGTGCTAAGCTACTTTATGGGGGGTTTTCTGTTCTTTTTTTTTCCCCCTCTCTCCTTTCACACTAGAATTAAGAAACCTGTAACTTGCTGCTTATCTCATTATCTGCTGCCTTGCATTTTAATGCGTCGCCTCTAAAAAGACCTCATTGATATTCCAGTTATGTATGTGTTTGTTTGTGTCTCTTGGGAAAATTTGCTACCGATCTTCCAAGTTGAGCACCAGCATCCTCACAGCTCAAAGTTGGATCTCTCTTTTGTATAAGAAAAAAAAAAAAATGGAGTTGGTTTGAATATTTTGCATCTACAAGAAGCTGTAAATAGAACAGCTCAAGAGACTCCGTGCAAATCTATGCACAAAAAGGCAGGTGAAGAATTGGGTGTCTTCCCAGGATGCTGGGTTTTGTTGATGAATAATTCAAGCCTAAAGGCTCTTAAAAGGACACAGTTACCTGGTTTTCCAGATAATTAGAGACCCCCCTGACAAAAAGGTTTTAACCTAATTTAACCAGATAATTAACCAGATCATCCAGAAAAGAGCAAGCTTTTTATGCTGCCTAAATTATCCAGAGCTTCGTCATTATTAGGTAACTGACAACCTTCTCCACTTCCTGCAGGGTGGAGTCTCCGCCGTGGACGGGGCCAAATCAAGCGGCCCCAACAGGATAATAAGAAATCATCTTGTAAAATCTAGTTGCTCTTCTCAAGTACCGTAGATCACGCCCACCTCCATGCAAAATACACTGGGAAGCTCAGGGAATTATCTAGAACAAAACAAAAAAGCCCTGCCGTGAGGAAAAACTAGGCGTGGCAGAGACCTGATTTTATGGACTTCCGCACACGTTGAACCATTTAAATAATAGTTCTTTAAATACAGTTTTGTTTATGTATGGACACCAGGAGCCAGAAATATTTCTATTTCATTTCAATGTGTTGGATGATACAGCAGCCGACTAAATTTTCTCATTTGATGCATCAGCTCCTACTCCCCCCCAGTACAATCCGCTGAGATCTTCAATGAGTTGACTTTCGCTAACGCTAATAAAACGGTTACTGAGAGCGAAACATATAGCAGGTTTTTGAACACGTATTATTTCATGTAAATACAGAAAATGCCTTTCAAGGCAGGGGGTTTCTTTTATCCCCATTTTACTAAGGAGAACACTGAGATTTAGGATATAATGGACAGCGGCAGGCTCTGAACTCAGGCTGGATTAACTGCAGAATGGGGGGCTCGCTGCCTCTGCCAGGGTCTGCCCAGAGGGAGCACTGCCAATGGACACGCATCTTCGCTAACTTCCAGGCATTGCCTAAATCATACTTTCAGAAGTATTGATCAGGACACTAAGAACAGCTAGAAAAGGATGCAAAACAAAATTTGTTGTAGTTTTTGACTCTTCTGAGGCAAATGCAGGTGGGATAGCTTATTAATTAAAACCAGGGTTGTTGGGGTGCACCTGGATCAAACTCCAGACTACTACTGATTCACCGTGTGGCCTGAAACGAATCACTCTCTCTCATTTCAGCGTTCTCCTTTGTAAAATAGAGGGCCGTTCTATAAAAGAGGGAGGCACAGTCCACGGCACACAGTAAGTGCTTAATAATTGTCACGGCGAAACATGGAGCAGACCTATCATTCCTAGGGACGTAAGGAATGATGCAAACAATCCTTTAACTATAGCCAGTGGTCCGGGTAATTTCACTAGTGACGGCGTCAATATAGCTGGGCCCTGTTTAAAGATTTGCTTAAAACTTGCAAGAACCCACTGAGGTTTGCAACTAGATGATGCCGTTTTACAGATGAGGAAGTTACTTCAACCCAAAAAAAAGGAGAGGTGGAAAACCAGGCCCAAGTTAGCACAGGTTACTTGTAACCGAGCTGGGATTCAAACCCAGGCAGTCTAACTCCAGAGTTCGTACCCTTAGCCACCGTGCTCTGCTGCTCCTTCAAGCAAAGAGCAGGATTTTTACTAAGGCCTGTAAGTCAAGTCCATCACCAACACCAATTGTCCTCTCCCGTAAGACTCCTAGCTTCCCTTATCTGCCCAGCATGAAAGCCTTCTCTGCCCTTCAAGGAGATGATATACACAGAATTCTGACTGTCCTTTCTCAGGTTTAACCATTTTATTTTTGCTCCCTGGTACCAGTTGAATCGATAACAAGAGACAAAAAAATATTTCCATGTAACCCCAGATGCTAGCGATCCCTGTGGTTGCTACAGGATATCAATAAGGGAACCCACTTCACCTTGACAAGAAGTAGTGGAAGAGAGCCAGATGTCCCATTAAAACTCCTTTCTAAGCTAAATGAGTTTGTGACGATGCGTGTTTATATGTGTGAGGATAAAACATACTGTGAGCATGGCTTCTCCTAGCGGATAAGCTGTTATCTGAGAATGAGGCACTTCGGGAGGCTAATTGACTACTGGAGGCTGTCTACACAGGCAGAGCAGAGGGGAGATCCGGAGCCCTCCCCGGCCGGGTGCCCCCCACCCCCTGGCCCCACCTACCCACCCACCCTCACGCAAGAAAAACCAATGCTGAATGATCCAAGCCCACCAATTTCATCAGACAGTGAATCAACATAAACTTTTCGCCCCTGTAGACAAAATATTTGTTAGGTTTTCCGGAGCCTAGGCTTTCAGATGCCCAGATAAATCTCAGCCCCCCTCCTTTATAAACTGGTCCCCACGGTCCTTCTGAGGGCACTACTGGCTTTGTGTGTTCGGCTCAGACTTAGCCACTGTGATCCAGCCCAGATTTCCAGAGCCTTCCTGTACCAGCCACGGCCATCTTGTCATTTAGTAGTGAGTGTTGGAAAGGAAAAATAAAATAAAATAAAATAAAATAAAATAAAATAAAATGTGAAAGAGAATCCTGCTAAACGTCACCGCCAGAGTTTGTTACCGAGATGTTATTTTTGTGATGGTTATTTATTATTCTTGGCCTTTTTGGATTAATTATGGTACCGTTTTTATAAGTGGCAGGAGCAATCTGTCACCCAGGATTACACAGAAGGCCACCCAGGCTCCGTATTTCCTGTTATCCTGCTGTAAATCAGTGTAACTCGCAGGAGACCAGGCCCCGAGGCCCCGATGGCCGGGCTGTCCTCTGTCCCAATCAATGCAGTGCCCACCACTCCCCTCTCCCCACTCCCCGAAGGGTCCTGAAAGAGAGTTTGCGCAGGAATGCTGCAGCCCTGCGGCGAGCTGACTTTATAAAGAGGCGAGGTGAAGTAACACTTTTCTTTTTAATACCCCGTGGTGCCAAACCGAAATTGCAGCCTGCTTCTATTTTCAGAGGCCTCCTTGGTAAGAGAATGTTTTTATCTGGAGATACAATGACCGTGGTCCATGCTCCGCAGTTCCCATGAAGGCCTTGCCAAAGTCTATGAATGCTCGCTTTATGAATCTGTCCTGCAGGTGTTCGGGGGGGTATGTAATCACTAATGAATAGTCCAGAAACACAGAAACTCTCTGCAGCCTCTGGCTCCGGGAGCTGCCGGGCTTTATAATTCTGTGAGAAAACACACATGCAGCTAAAGCAGTCCCTAGGCTCCAGCGTTGCCTGAGGCCAAATATTCGTCACAGTCCATCCCTGCGCTGGTGGTACGTTCCAGAAAAGAAGGGATTTGTAGCTGCCCGGTGGACGAAGATGTCTGTGGTTCTTACGTGAGCTTCCTGCTCTGACTCGCTACAGGCATGCCTGGGGCCAAGGGCCCATCTTCGGCACACGCCACGGATGTCGCCTCGCAGGCCACACCGGACGTGTTAGGAGGACCTCAGGGGTCTAGGCCCAGGTGGATTGGCTGCCCAGTGAATGACCTCAGATAATCGACACAGTTGGGGCACCTGGGTGGCTCAGTCAGTTAAGAGTCTGCCTTCAGATCCAGGTCATGATCCCAAGGTCCTAGGATCGAGCCCCGCATCGGGCTCCCCGCTGTGCAAGGAGTCTGCTTCTCCCTCGCCTCCCTGCTTATGCTCTCTCTCTCTCTGTCTCAAATAAATAAATCAAATCTTAAAAAAAAAAAAAAAAAAAAGAATTTTGGGATAATTCTGCATGGATTCTCAAGCAGGGGAAGGGACTAGAACTACCGGGAGTCCAGAACAGATTATCTTCTCAAGTGGGCTGGATAAGGGGTCAGGGGACCGTGAAGGAAAGTGTCCTAGTATTAGGAGCCCACAGAGCCAGAGGCCTTAAATCAAAATAGAATCCTCGGTATCCTCTCCACCCAAGAAAAGGCCCCTGAGAATCAACGACTTTGGGAAGAGGCTTGCTACTCCCTAATCTACCTTATCCCTCCCAGCCGCAGTCCAAAGAGGGCGAAGATGTAGAAGGGCACGTTCACCATTTTTCTCACTTTCCCCTGCCTGCCCTTCTCACTACCACGGGCTCTCTCAGAGCTGACAGCTGAGAAAAGTCTACGAAAGGAACCCGATCCATTCTCCAGCCGTCTTGGAGGTTGTGAAACTTCTGGGAGCATTGCTGAGAGATCTTCTACTTCTCTGCCACTTCGGAGGGAGAGTGAGGTCTCTTGACCAGGACAGGCTCAGGGCACTGGAGGAAGACGGAGGCCCAGTATGGGAAAAACGGGACATTGAGAGTCACAGGTAGCCGCTCCCAGCAGCCTGTGTGGCCAGGAGCAGCCCAGAGTGCTGGCACCGAGAGCCTCCAAAGACACTGGTGAAAGGAAGTGGGGGTGGCCAGCACCATGGGGCCTTGGCCCTGGGAGGGAGTCTTCTAGTCACATGGCACCTCAGTGACTCAGGTCACTGAACACACTCTCTTATCCAGAGCTAACGAGAGTGGCCCCAGAGCAGAGCTAGAACTGGGGACCAGAAGTGGGCTGTCGAGCGTACCTATAAACATGAAAAAGTTTCCTCTTGTACATTAGGGGTTGAAAGAATTTTAAGATATGGGAGCTACAAAGAGAGCGGAATTTCTCACAAAAACCCACCTTCCCTGGGTTTTCTTATTTATTTATTTATTTGACAGAGATCACAAGCAGGCAGAGAGGCAGGCAGAGAGAGGGAGGAGAAAGCAGGCTCCCTGCCAAGGAGAGAGCCCAATGTGGGGCTCGATCCCAGGACCCTGGGATCATGACCTGAGCTGAAGGCAGAGGCTTAACCTGCTGAGCCACCCAGGCGCCCCTCCCTGGGTTTCCTTGGGGAAACCCTGCTTCCTCCTTCACCTGAAATGCCAGCCTATCACTTAATGGAATTAAATGGAGGGGGCAGTCTTTGAACTAGTGACAGTTCAGAAACACAAAAGGAGACATTCTGTGTCCGAAAATATTTCCCAACTTGGCTTCTCACACCATAAATTCCACAATTAGATGTATTCCTTTGTTAGAGAAAATCTGAGCTACCACAAACATTAATTTATTCAGAAAATATCCCTTAAACACCTTCTTTGTGCCACGTACTGTGCTAGGCATTTGATAAATGGGGCAAATACCGAGACAAGATTTTAGCTCTCAGGGCACTTAAATTAATCTGTAGCAGGCATTTGAGAATGAGTTTATCAGGTTATTTCCTGAAAGCACATTTCCATCGTAGAAGGGGATGATAGGGAGCCCATCTAAAGGACAGCAGGCGGTGACAGGTTGCTCCTGAATGGAAAGATGAAAGGATGAAAAAGTGGTGAAGTAAGGGGCACTGAGGATAAACTTCACCTACTTGATTCATTCATTCATTCGTTCATTCATTCATTCATTGCAGAAATACTTTTCAAGCATCTCCGTAGAGCAGACCCTGGGGGTAGATCAGTGAACAAGGCAGACACAAGCCCTATCCTCAGGGAGCTTCTATCTAGTCTGAGAGACAAACAGACACCTAGACAACAAGAGGTAAACATGGCCAGTGCTAGCCAAGGGGGACACAGGGCACTAGAGGGACGCCGTTAGGGGCACATAAAGTAGGCTTGAGGAAGGGGACCATCAGGGAAAGCATCTTGGAAGGAGTAGACATCACAGGAATTGGGGCTGGGGGTTCCGTATTCTTGAGAGAGGGAACAGCATATGCGAGGTCTCTAAGACAAGAGGGCTGTTGTGCCCCCCAGCTCCACAGTTGGGAGGGGCAGCATCAAGGTACAGTGGTAGTGAGAAGACACATCACGGGTGAGTCTACACTGGGGGCTGGCGAAATTTTCCTGCAAAGGGCCAGAGAGTAAATACTGTAGGCTCTGTTGTCCCTGTGGTCGGTGGCAACCCCTCGGCTCTGCCACTGTAACAGGAACTAGCTATGACAATATGTAAACAGATGGACGCCCCTGTGCTTTGGTAATACTTTATTTACAACAAACAGCAGTAGGCTGCATTTGGCCCCATAAGCCATCGTTTTTCCACCGCTGGTCTAACCAGCACTTGGAGCCAAGTAGGGGAGACTAAGCCAGCTTCATCTGCTGGGGAGGGACTCCCTAGATAGAGGTGAAATTTATGGCAAAAAAATACGAGGTAGGGAGCCAGGAGATTTGAACTCGGGTCTTGGTCAGGGTCCAGACTCTAGGGCATTGTCTCGCTCTTCTGTAAAATGAAAGAGTGGAATCGGATGATCTCTAGAGCCTCTTCTCCGAGACTCTAGAGCAGGGATCCATATCTAATCTGGGGTACAGAGAAGCCCCAAGGAGCCAAAGGATAATAGTGAGAAATCTGTGAACCTCAATAGAAAAACATTACATTTCTAGTTTCATTAATTTCCAGCTAGAATGTAGTGTATATTTCATTCACAAGCACCAGCAACAAACCAGCCGTATCAGCAGTACCTACGACTTTGTCTCCACTATAGGTCACAGGTACTTTCATAGCGTGTTACAGTTAGAGCATATGTGTCGAAGTGTCATCTATAGTCATCACTTCCTTTAACTTATGGTAGCTATTAGCTCTGCAACTAGACTTTGTTATTTAATATGTTAATAGAGACACATCTATGTCTATATCGTAAATTGGGGGTTTTTGGAAACTTGATAACTATATTTCAGTATAATTAGGTATCTTTGTAATCCTATGTAATTTATTTTGCTTATTAAAAACCAGTATTCTGGCGCGCCTGAGTGGCTCAGTGGGTTAAAGCCTCTGCCTTCGTCTCTGGTCATGGTCCCAGGGTCCTGGGATCGAGCCCCACATCCGGCTCTCCGCTCAGTGGGGAGGCTGCTTCCTCCTCTCTCTCTACCTGCCTCTCTGCCTACTTGTGATCTCTCTGTGTCAAACAAATAAATAAAATCTAAAGAACAAAAAAACAAAAAACAACAGTATTCTGAGAAAGACTCCATCCCCCCTCCCAAAATGGTTGCAACTCCTGGTCTAGAGCAATAAGTTATTCACTTATATCTATCATACTGGTAAAGTATTTCTTTAAAAAAAAAACCACTCTTCTGGGAGAAAGATGGAGCAAAATAATACCTTCTTATATAGCAGATGAAAATGAGAATTGCTTCAGTCTTTTTAGAAAGCAATGTGACAATATTTATCAGAATTGAAAAATGCATGTATACTCTAATCTCACTCCTGGGTACTTAGCTAATACAAACAAAAGCACCCACACAAAAGAAAGAAGGCATATGCACAAACATTTTTCAAAAGGTCAATAACAAACAAACAAACCTGGAAGCAAAGAGAATGCCTACTGCTAAGGAGAAAGTTGGGAACTGATACTGGTGCCGCACAATGGAGTATTATGCAGTCATCAAAAAGAATGACTTGGAGCTCTGTGTCCTGGTGCAGTTTCCATGCAGTATCAGTGAATAAGGAAAGGAGTATGATTTTATTCTGTGTAACTAAAATATACCTTGACAAAAGGAATGTTGTATATAGCTGATGTGTGTCTGTGATTACATGAGCATGGAGAAAAGTGAGGAAAGATATATTTGGGTACTAATATGCATTACGTGGGAGAAGGTCATGTTCATGGTGAGGGTGGCTGGGGAAGGAAGGAGCCAAGTAAAAAACAGAAAAGAAAGATAACAGCGTGTATATAAAATTATGTTTGCACGGTTAAAAGAGAAGTAATTCTCTTCAACCCCTCATAAAAATCTATGATATTGGGTAAATGTAGGCTGAGTTCACCTTCTCTAGTTTACTGTCCATACATCAAGTACCTTTTGAATCCCACTTTGCTCCAAACGGATGCCTGACATCTTCTGGCAGCTTTCTTGAGAATTGCGAAGATAAATCACAACAACCAAAATGGTTTTATTTTACCAATGAATATGTCTATTTTGACACAAACAACTCATTCATTCATTATTTGCAGAAAACCAGGAGTGCCAGTGACTACGCTGAACTCTGAGGATAAAAAGGAGCCAAAGGACAGGAAGGGAGGAGTATTTTATATTCTTCTCTGTTTCTGGCTTGCTCCTTTATTGTTGTTAATTAATATCAAACGTGGATTTTTTTTCTCATTTCCTCTACTGACTCCTTTGCTGTCTCACCAAATTCTCACAAAGATAAGATCGATGCCCAGTACATCACAGAGCGTCAACAGAAGCCGGCAGAGCAATGCACCCAAGTCCACTTGTCACACCTTTCAAGGTCAGGAGGGAGTAGCGCGGCTCCGGCCAGTCGCGATCCTGCTCAATGACCTAAAAGCTCAGGAATCCGATCAGGCCACTTGGCAGAGGCCACCCTCCACCAACGGCCCATCAGTTTCTGTTCCGACGGCCAAGAATGAGAACAAAAGAAGTGAAATGCCAGCAGCCCTTGGTCTCCTTACCCGGTTCGATGACCTTTTTGTTTTTACTTCCCCAGTTCTATTCTGGGAACTGTTAACCCAGAGATAGTCTGAGTCTCTCCAACGGCTGTGCTTAACTCTTAGGAGGGGAAAAGGCTCTCGGAGCTCTCTCTGCACAGAGCGCAGGATGAGAAATAATCCTAGACATGCCGGCTTCCCTATTGTAGATGGCAGCCTCTACCACCTGATAAAAATTATAATTCCTTATAGCCAGCGCCGCACGTTTCAAAGCGTTCCCTACCCCGTATAAAATTTCATGGGATACCGAAGCGCAGGCAGCATTAGTACAATGAAGCCAAGAATGCGGAGCTAGGTATAGGCAACCAACTTGCTGGAGATGAGAAGCTAGTCAGGCGGGAACTAGGAGCGATCTGCATTTTGGAGAAAATTAATTGGTGTAACTCAGCACTGCCCCACAGATAGAATGCAAGCCCCATGTGTAAGATCACCTTTTTCCAGTAGCTGCATTAACAAAAAGAAACAACTGAAATGAATGGTAAGTTTTTAATGGAACCCAATGGAGTTATAATGTTATTATTTCATCATAATTAATATTTTGAAAATGTAATGAGGGGCGCCTGGGTGACTCAGTGGGTTAAAGTCTCTGCCTTCGGCTCAGGTCATGATCCTAGGGTCCTGGGATCGAGCCCCGCATCAGGCTCTCTGCTCAGCAGGGAGCCTGCTTCCCCTCCTCTCCCTCCGCCTGCCTCTCTGCCTACTTGTGATCTCTCTCTCTCTCTGTCAAATAAATAAATAAAATCTTTAAACAATAAATAAATAAAAATGTAATGAGCTAGTTTACCTTCTTCTTTTGCCCTGAGTCTTAGAAATCTAGTGTGTATTTTACGCATAGAGGACATCCGAATTCAGACTAGTGTCACCCATTTCAAGGGAGCAGGGACCACACGGGGCTGAGGATGACTGCCCAGTAGAGCTCACACACGGAGGGAAAGAGGGAATATGAGACAAGGGATGGCATTTACAAATCAAGTGAAAAGCTCTTCCAAAAGACGGTTGTGGTGTCCAAATGCTTCACCGGAAAAGGAGCCGAGGACCGCCAGCATCGGCCCCCAGACCGGGCCCTCCAGGCCCTGATGCCACAGTTATCATGGGTGAGCCAGGAAAACCACGAGGTGCCCGGGATGACAGGAGCGGGGCCGGCACAGGTGCCGGAGAAGCAGCCCCCCGCAGGATGGAAGCGGGAGCAGACATACCAGGGGCTTAGAAGGCCTCTGTCAATGAGAAACCCACTCCACGATCATTTTAAACCACAGTGAGCCCTGAACAGGAAACTGACCTCGTAAACCAGACAAATTACCCGCTGCAGCCCGGCCTGTCCACCTCCCACTCCATCCCCCGGTGAAACTCGATCTCTTTGCAAGCTTCAGCTCTGCTTTCTGGAGGGTCAGACAGGGAAGGCCCCAGAGAGGCCGCAAGCCTCTGACAGCCCCGGCCACGAGCGCTGGATTTCTAGGTCACAATCCTCACATCCTCACATCCTGTAGAGAGCACTCACCGGGGAGAGCACTCGAGGCGTGGGGTCAGTCCTATTGTGCTCGTGAGGTGTCTGTGAGCTGACTGGTTCCCCTCTGTCACCTCTTAGCTGCCCTATCAGAAAGTGGCCATGTTCATGCCTGCCCACCTGGGACCATGTCCATTCAGGTGCAGAGTTCCTCGGGTAGGGAAAGACCACTCACTGCCATAATCCTTAAGCTACATTTAGATAAAGTGGCCTATGGTGGTCACATTGGGATCCTTGGGACTTGGTTGGTGGTAAGGAGGCCAGAGGGGCACAGAAGAAGCCACTGGGGAACAACGGTTGGAACATGAAAGTCCGAAGCCTGAGAAAGGGATCTTGTGTGCAAATAGCCCTGGGAGCTACCAGCTCAGCCCCAGTAAGTAAGAAACAGACTTTGGGTTTGGGGTTTATGCCATGTCTCTATCCCCTTTATAGACAGGAGGCCTGTGCTCCTACTTGACAGTTTCTTCTTTTACTATTTTTTTTTTGGAGGGGTTGGGGGGAGGGGCAGAGGGAGAAGGGAAAATCTCAAGCAGGCTCCCCAGTGAGCACGAAGCCCCAGGCGATCCCACGACCCCAAGATCATGACCTGAGCCCAAATCAAGAGTCTGGCACTCCTCCAACTAAGCCACCCAGATGCCCCCCTACTTGACAGCTATAATCAGGAAACTAAACTCAGACAAATGTGCTGTCAAATCGGTCTGTTGAAATAGGGCACGTGGGATTATTCAAATCGCACTAGACTGGTTAGTTAGGAGCAGACACAGCACCTCTCTGACCCCCGTTACCTACCTACAAAACAAGTCACGATGCATTCTACCCAGGATGCCATCAGGATCCACTTCCGAGGCCTTTGCATCTTCTGGAGGCACCACCGGCTCTTCCCCACTAACAGAGACCAGTCCGTGCATTCCATGCAGGACAGTGAGGTGGCTCTGTTATGATTTTCTCCTTGAATCTCTTTTTTTTTTTTTTTTAAGATTTTATTCATGAGAGAGAGTGAGATAGAGCATGAGAGGGAGAAGCGGGCTCTCCGCTGAGCAGGGAGCCTGACACGGGGCTCGATCTGGGGATTCCAAGATCAGGACCTGAGCCAAGGCAGAGCTAAGTAGCTGACTGAGCCACACAGATGCCCCTCTCCTTGACTGTTCTTCAAAACAACAAGGTGCTAGAGATCCGTTCTATGGGAAGTGCAGGGTGGGAAGGACAGAGCTGAAGACCAAGGAAGCTCATCATTGAGGGAGCTCCAGCAACTTGCTGCCTGCCCCAGGCACAGCTCCTCCCCCTTCCCTGGCACCTGCTTTCAGAGCACCAGCATTTGGGCTCCTTTCAGTTCATTGGTGTCCCCTCAATCTGTGGAATTTCTCAAATGCTCCACATTTTCTGGCTGGTTTAATAGCCTTATGGAGGGGTTAAAATCTCAAATTTCAACTGTCAAAGCTGTTTAAGGTCAAACAAAGCCTCAATGATCTAACCGAATCCAGGTTCCTTGCAAAGATGCAACTGAACGCCATAGTCATTTGTTTTTTGCAAGTTCCCTCTTCTCTGTTGATGTTAAGAAACCTTGACACAATCCTAGAAGGCAAGTAAACATGCAATGAAAATAAAGAAATGCAATTTCTTACTAATGCCTTGCGCTCTAACTCATATCTGTCATGGAAACTCAAAGCCGTGGTTCCTGGGGGAAGCTGCTCCACCAAGACCTGCTGGAACCACGCTGGGAGAAGCACTCAACACAGCTAACCTTTCTCTTGTGTCTTCATCCTGGTTTCTGATGTAAAACTGAGCAGTTTTCTTGAATCTCTGGGCTTCTGTATCACTACCTGTAAAGTGGAGAAAGCAGCTTATTTTCTACTTCGAATCAAGAATATTGGAATAACTCCGACTGGGAGTAAAAACACCAAACTGGTAAGAAGGACTGTGATAAGATTATAGGTGATTTTTTTTCTTTCTTTTCTGATAATTTTGAAATTTGATTGTGTTACTTAAAGGAAATTTAACTTATTGTAAAAATTAATGTAAGGTGACTTGAAATTGATGAACTCCATATGAAGGCAAATCGCAGTCAATTCTTAATTATCCATGTGCCACTGAATTCACAGAGTGTTTTGTCTATACTCAACTTTTTAAATTCAAGTGGAACCCCCCAGTCACAATGAACCCCTCTGAGACAACCTCAATCAATCAGTCAATCAAAAAATATAAGTGTTGGGGCGCCTGGGTGGCTTAGTGGGTTAAGGCCTCTGCCTTCAGCTCAGGTCATGATCTCAGGGTCCTGGGATCGAGCCCCCCATCGGGCTCTCTGCTCAGCAGGGAGCCTGCTTCCCCCTCTCTCTCTCTGCCTGCCTCTCTGCCTACTTGTGATCTCTGTCTGTCAAACAAATAAATAAAATCTTTAAAAAAAAGTAAGTGTTTATTTTGAAGATTTATTTATTCATTTATTTGAGAGAGAGCACAGGAGCCCAGAGCAGGGCAGAGAGAGAGAGAATCTCAAGCAGACTCAGCAATGAGCATGGAGCCCAACGTGGGACTCAATCCCACAACGCCAGGATCATGAGCTAAGCCAAATCAAGAGTCTGACGCTCAGCTGGCTGAGCCACCCCAGTGCCCATACGTGTTTAATTTGAACTGTGAATTCAGCGTGGTGGGAAATGCTTCGGTGATCTGAAGGGCTCTGGTCCTGCCCTGAAGAAATTCACAGTGATCTCAGAAAAACAAGACCAGGAACTCCTATCGGCCGGTACCTACTATTCAACAGGCCCTGTTGTAGGTATGTCACTTAAGGAACCTTGTTGACACCTTACATCCACCATGTGAGGCAACCATCCTTAGTATCCCCATTGCACATATGAGGAAACTGAGCCCCAGTTACTGCCAAAGTTTATAGGATAATGCGGGAACCTGCTTATTATAGGAGGCTGGTGTGCCTGATGACGTAATGAAACATGGATTAGAATAAAGAGGGGACGACTGATGGACAGCTGTGCCGTTCAATATGGTAGCCACAAGCCAACATGCCTACTGACTATGAGACACATCCCATGTGATTAAGGAACTAAAGCAGAGAGAAATATTTCTCTGCTAAACACAACCTTACCACTTAGTAGGATTACATTTTACTTTAACCACTGAAAATTTAGCTCCCAAATTGGGATGTGTTTTAAGTATAAAATACACATCTAATTTCAAACCCTTAGTATGAAAAAGGAATGTAAATAATTATTAATGAATTATTAATGTTAATTAAATAATTATTAATGAATTAGCAATTCATTAATAACTTTAAAGTTGATTAAATGTTAAAATGATAACACGTTAGATACATTTGGGTAAAATAAAGTATAGCAGTAAAATTTTTCAGCTATTTCTTTTTACATTTTTAATGTGGCTACTAGAAAAATTTGAATTACAAACGTGGTTCTCATTATATTTCAGTGGACAGTGCTAATACAGAGTTTAGAAACCTGGACATCAGTAAAATATATGCCACGACTTTTTTTTTTTAAAGATTTATTTATTTATCTGCGAGAAAGAGTGAGTGAGAGCGAGTGTGTGGGAGAGGGAGAGAGTCCCCAAGCAGAAGCCCTGCTGAGCCTAGAACCCCACATGGGGCATGATCCCAGGACTCTGAGATCATGACCTGAGCTGAAACTGAGAGTCAGACCCTCAAAGGCGCCCCACAGACTTTTTTCCTTCTTTCTTTCTTTCTTTCTTTCTTTCTTTCTTTCTTTCTTTCTTTCTTTCTCCCTTCCTTCCTTCCTTCCTTCCTTCCTTCCTTCCTTCCTTCCTTTCTATCTTTGTGTGTGTGTGTTAACCTGAGCTAATATTTCCTTAAACTAAAAATTAAAACATTCCAAATGATTTTATTTGGCTGTTTTTTAGGACCATCCGTAATGGTGTTATTTGTACCTTACAGTTTGCAAAGCATTTTCACACATACTACGTAAGCCCCTATGTCTCTCTAGTGAGAGAGGATGGCGATAATTACCCCATTTTACAGAGCAGGATACCAAGGCTAGTTAATGCCATTGCTAGAGGAGCAGACAAGGCTTCAGTCACTTTTCAGCTGCAGTCCCCCACCCTTCATGGGCCAGAGACTGTCTCAAACACGCACATGTCCCCACCACTTCTCACTTGAAAATCCAGAAGCCTTTGCATGCCACAAAGCCGCTCCAAAAAAAGGAGCCCTGATGGATTTCTAGAATGTTCCCTATGGACACACAGAGCAGTACATCAGCTCTTGGTATGCAAGTATATTGTTACAGCCTCTGTCCCTCAGACAGAGGCCTTCTGGATGCTTGCGCGTGTGGGTGCTGAACCAGCTGCCGGCTCATCCCCTTGCCACACTCCAGCAGGCATTTCGGAGCTGGCTACTTGGCTCCAACAGGCTGTGAAAGCAAGTACCTCCAGGCAGCAGGAAACCACTGGCATGATGTGTGTCTCCTCTGCATAAATTACCTACTTATCCCAGACCCACTCAGATCAGCGCCAGCTTCCTGACTCTACCTGGAGGCTGGAATGGCTTGCTCAACTCTTGGCTTCCCACAGCACCCTCTGGAGAACCCCTTGCACAAAGGACATGTGTGACCCGGGGCAAGCTGCATAGCCTTTCTGAGAACTGTTGTGCCATCTTTAAAATGAAGATGATGATGACGGTTAGAGTTGATCCCTAGGGATGAGGAGGTAAGGTGGGGCTAAAACGTAGCTTGGACTCTTATCCCCAGGCTATATACTGTACAGTGCAGGGCCCAGCAGAAAAGGGGGTCACCATTCTCAAAACCACTCAGAGATGCTATCTGCCCACCAAGCCGCTGTCTGCAAGGCCACCCACATGGGGAGTCTTGTTCTTGTTGTGAAGACTCGTTGTGAAAGATAATGCATAGTGTACTGGGTCAGAAGTGACTCTTTTGGGATGCTGCAGTTTAGAAGTTGAGGGAGTATTTTCTATCTTCATGGAACTTTCTCTCCCTCTCTGAGGTAATGGAAAGGAGATGACAGGGTTCACATCCTGCTTCACCCCTTTCGTTTGTGTCTGCTGCCTCAGTTTCTCATTTGTAGACAGAAATGACAGTAACGGGACTCTTGTGAGAATTAATGAAGGGCTATGTGGCACAGTGACTGGTCATGGGGTAGGCCTGCGGTGATCCTGAGCCTTCTTCCTATTGCAGAGAAGGAGAGAGGAAACAGCAAAGGGAGAGGGGCCTGAGCATCCCATGGATTTCCCTGACATGGCCTCCTTTCCTGAATTCTCAATTCCTATCCTACCCCCAACTGCAGGCAGATGAGAAGCTTACCACTTCACATCTGTCTACTGGAGAATGCAGCCACTATCAGCCTACAGGTTCCACATCTTTTTGCCCAAGGCGCCCAGCTTTCTCTCAACAGGGACTCCCCCCTCATACCCATGTTGTAGCCACACTTCTCGGACTGACTGCTAGATATTTGCATTTGGAAGATCAATTAGCTTATTCAGTTTAACATGAGCAAAACCAAACTGACCATCCTCCTTCCAAAATCCCTATCATCCCCTCTCCCACTCCTCTGGCCCTCGGTGACCTCATTTATTTCACTGTGGTAGCCGCAATCAAGAGAACTTCTACGAGGCCCACCACCAAACCTACTCACCTTGCTGTGACTGTAATCACATCATGCCTTTATTCCTATCACCAGAATGAGCTGCCCCTGCTCCTGCCTTCAAAGCTGACCCCTCCCCTTCTTAACCCCACTCAACCAACCCTGCCCTTTCTCTCCTTAAAAAGCCCATTCTCAATGGGCCATTCCCATCCACCTACAAACTTACAAACTATAACATCTCCCCCACCATTTAAAAACTCTCTGGACCCAACATCAGCCCATTCCTCTGCTTCCTTTTATAAAGGGAGCCCTCAAAGTAAGTATGGACACTTGCTGTCCCTACTCTTCTATTTCCTCCAGAACCAACTTCTGTTGGGCTCTCTGGTCCCTATCATCCAAACTTTTATCATCCATTGTTCTTGTCACCAGAGACCTCTGTGTTGACAAAACCAAGAGCTGCTTCCAGTCATCATATTACTCAACTGATGATCGACATTTGACATAGATAACTACTCTCTCTTGGAACAATTTTTTCACCTGGCCTCCACAATGTCCCTCTCCCTTGGATCTCTTCCTGGCTCACTGTTTACTCTTATTCAATCTCCTTTTCCAGTTCTTTACCAGCTTCCCAACCTCCAAATCTTAGAACATCTATCCCTCTTGCTCTTTCTCTTCTCACTCCCATGGTGATCTCATCCAGTCTCATGGATTTAAAGAATATCTGTATAGTGACAACTCCAAAAATTACATCTCCAGGCCGGAGTGCTTCTCTAAACTTCAGTATACAACTGTCTACTTGATATTTCTTCTTACAAGTCTCAAACGTAATACGTCCATTTTAAGATCCAACGCTCAACCCCCAATACACACACACACACCCTGCTTTTCCCTGACATAGCTCCATATCAGTAAATGCCAACTTATTCTTTCGTTCCTCAGGCCAGAAATCTTAGAGACAACCTTGACACCCTCTCCATCTCTCATATTTCAGAACCAAGCCATTGGTTCTACCACCAAAAAATATCCAGAATAGGGGTGCCTGGGTGGCTCAGTGGATTAAGCCTCTGCCTTTGGCTCAGGTCATGATCTCAGGGTCCTGGGATCGAGCCCCATGTCAGGCCCTCTGCTCGGGAGGGAGCCTGTTTTCCCCTCTCTCTCCGCCTGCCTCTCTGTCTACTTGTGATCTCTCTCTCTCTCTCTCTCTGTCAAATAAATAAAATCTATAGATAGATAGATAGATAGATAGATATATCTATATATCTCCAGAATCTACTTTTCACCACTTCTGCCACTATCTCCTCATTCCAAGCCACCATCCTCTCTGCACATCAGTGTAACAACTTCCAACAAGATCCGGGCTTCCCTTGTGTATTTCATTTTCACCCAGCAGCAGAATAACAGCAGTAAAATAAGTCAGATCATAGCACTCATCCAAAAATGAGCATCCTCTGCCCTGTCCCCTTGAAGGTCTCACAGTTGCATTCAGTCATTGCCATTTAGCCCATCCTGATATTCATATTTTGTTCATTCAACAGGTACTTATCTTATCAGGCTTCCATCATATATTATCAATATTTTCTTTCCATACTTGCACTTGATCTAATCAGTTATGTTATAAATTCTTTGAGAGAGAAAACAAGATCTCAGACTTATGCGAGTGGTCTCTGCAAGTTTATAGATATATGTATATTATTTTTTTTAAGATTTTATTTATTTATTTGACAGACAGAGATCACAAGTAGGCAGAGAGGCAGGCAGAGAGCAGGGGAAGTAGGCTTCCTGCTGAGCAGAGAGCCTGATTCGGGGCTCCATCCCAGGACTCTGGGATTATGACTTGAGCCAAAGACAGAGGCTTAACCCACTGAGCCACCCAGGTGCCCCAGTATATGTATATTATTGATCGAAGAGAACGTGGCCTGTCTTGTGCCTTTGTACTATTATACATATTGTTCCATTTGCCCTGAATGCCCTCTCTCCTCCAGCTCCTATGATGCCCATCTACCGGGCAAATTCTCCCCCTTCTTTGAAAAGACAAGTGAGGCTGCTCTTGCCCTCCTTTGGATATCCTCTCCCTCCAACACACTGCACTTGTCAGGCTCTCGTGGTTTTTCTGTCTGCTCTGCTTGGTGACCGATTTCCCCACCTAAAACCACTGACAATAATATTTTGTGATATACTGAAGTACTTTACATTCTTCACGGGAAAACACTAATTAAATCCATGCAGATACCATAGTTCTGGTTGTGGCAAATAAATCCATGAACTTTAAATGCATATTCTCATTATTAGTACCTTATGTATCTAAGATGCATTTCCTCCTTTTTTACCCTCGCAACATCCATGTGAAGTTTCTATGGGGCATCCCCACACTGCATCAGAGCTCAAGAGTCCTGCAGTTTCATGCTCCTCTTGTTCTACGATTGTTCCATTCGTCCGTAATGCCCTAAGAGTAGAAAGAGATTAAGTGAATTCGTCAATAAAGCATATTCGATACACACTGGTGGTCCCCATATTATTGCTCAAATTTGCCATTCCTCGGTTATCGCAAATGATATTAAGAAACAAAGAAGAATTAAGGAGTCTTAGCATAATGCAAATTCTGCAAAGTCATGAAGAGAAAGGTGATGGTGAATATCATCTAGTAGATAAATGCAATTTCTAAGGAAACCACCTTGATTTGGATTTCAGCTCCAACCCTTGGGTTTCTCTCCACCCTCTACCCTTGGGATATTTTATAACCCTTATTCTCAGTTTCTTTATCTAATAACTAAAGATGATAGAAGAAACTGACAGAAAGTATTATGATGACTCAAAAACATGATGTATGTAAAATACTTAGCATGCTTCTGGGGAAGGAGTAAACACTCTATAAGTAAATAGATATTACTTCTAAACATTATCGCGTCAAAAGACACAATAGACACAAAAGACAAAAGAAATATAAACATGCTTTCATACTTAAATTCTGGAAGTACCTTAAGAGTGAACATAATATACTCTGGCGGAATCCTAGAAAATATTGTTAAACAGATGACTTATGAAGAGAAAGAGGGGATATCTTTAGATTAGCATAGATTTGTATGACTAAGTAAAATCCACTAGTTTCATTTCCTGTTTAGAAAGGGTTGTCAGGTGAATTAATGTGATTCTACAGAGGTAGTATATCTTCATTTTTTTGTAATGTTTTATACTCTCTTCGGTGATTTCTTTAGGAGAAATATAGGTAAAATGAGAATTTTGTTAGGTAAGCTAGTTAAAAATATATCAATGCCCACGATGGAGTAACTGATACCAGGCCTGCCTTCCTGTGGTAAATAATTAGAAAACAAGACATAAGCAATGAAACTACCATTTTTAGACATTAAGAAACAGGCTTGAGTGTGAACCCTGAAGAAAGAGATGCCAAGTAGGTGAGTCTTACGATAGACTAGGCATTTCATCCGGGATTATTTCCAAAGCTACAGTACAGGGAGAAGCAGTCCAAGCAATGCATACTAGTCTTGCTGAACTGGGGAGGCAGAGATCCAAATTTGAGTAGGTAGAAGTGGCTGGCTTTGTAGAGAAGGAATCTACCCTGGAAAGGAGATCCAGAAATTTGCATAGTGATCCCCTCGAGTCTTTCATTAAGTACTAAGCTTCACATGCTGAGGAAGAAATTCTATGAGGCCAGGCAAATAACAAATACTGAGAATCTGTAAATTAACATTTCTAGAGCTCATATGTTGCTGGGAGAGAGCCAAATTCCCACCAGCCAGCATGGAGAGAGTTTGTTGAACCTTGGGGCATTTCAGAGACTCCAGAAGGGTCGTACCTTAGAACTATGGTGAAACTACCTCAAGGGTAAAAGCTATTCTAGACCCACCTTTGAAAATTATTTAAAGGCTCAAGAGGATCAGACTGACACACAAGTAACTTAGTGGCTGCCAAAACAAAATTCACCACTCTTTAAAGGAAGACAACAAAATCTAGACACTAAACAATGTTATAATCGTAATCCCCAATACCACCTGGACACCCAACATCACCAGGCTGGATTGTAACCCATAAGCAGTAAAACAAAACAAACAAAACATCAAACAGTAAAAACAATGACAGAATATATATAAAGAATGGAGGTAGTGGACAGAGGTTTTTTAAACAGCTAATATACAGATGTTTGAGGATTTAAAGGAAAACATAAAAATAATGAGATAAATTAAAGATAAGGAAAAGAAGCAAAATGAAATTCCCAGAACTGAAAATTTGTATCTGAAATGAAAAATTCACTAAATGGACTTCCTTGATAGCATATTAAACACTGGAGAAAAAGATAATGGTGAACTTTTGGATAAGAAATAGAAATGATCCCAATTGAAGCAAAGGAAGAAAAGGATTGAGAAAAAAATGCTCATAACCATATAAGTAGCTTTTAAGACAATATAACGCAGTCTAACATATATTTAATTAGAGTCCCAGTGAGGACACCTCAAAAAATATTAGACAAGAGTTGAAAAATTAACAAATAAGATGAAAATTATAAATTCACAGCTCCAAACATTCAACAAAGAGCAAGAAAAAACAAACAAAAGTAGACACATCATAATGAAACTGCTGTAAATCAAAGGTAAAGAGGTCATTGTAAAAGCAGAGAGAGGAAAAAAGATACATTATATACAAAGAAACAAAGTAATGATGCCCACATTCTTCCCTCAGAAGCAGTGCAAGCAAGAACCACACCTTTAAAGCCCTGAAAAGAAAAGTCAACCCAGAATTCTCTATTTATTGAGAATATTCCTCAAAAATAGAAGCAAAATAAAGATATTTTTTAAAAAAACAGAGCTAAAAGAACTTGTCACCAGTAGACCTGCACTCCAAGAAAAAAGTTAATGAAGTTTGAGCTGAAGGAAAATGACACCAGATGGAAACTCAGATCTACACAAAGAAATAAAGAGCACTAAAATAGTAAATGTATGAATAACTATAAAATACATTTCAATACATTGAGTTAATAAATTAAAACTTTTCCCCAAATAAACTTCAGATGGTTTCATGGATAAGTTCTATTGAACCTAAGGAAGAATAAAAACTATCTCACAAAAATTTTCAGAATACAGAAAAGAGGGGATATTTGCTAACTCCTTTTATACGACAGCAATACTATGATATCAAAGCCAAATAATGAAATTACAAGAAAAGGAAATGTCAAACAAATATCCTAATGCAAAAATCTTAATAAAATATTACCAAATTAAATTCACATATATAAATGATAATGCTTTATGACTAAATGGGGTTCATACGAAGAATGCAGTGTTAATTTGACATTTGAAACTCAACCACTGACATTCACCAGAACAACAAAAAAAGAAGAAAATCATAATTATCTACATACTTTGTAGAAGTAGACAAGTTGATTCTAAAATTTATATGGAAATTCAAAGGGTCTATAATATATATAACAATTTTAGATAAAGGACAGAGTTGGAGGATTCATTTTATCTGATTTCAGCTTTACTATAAAGCTACACTAAACAACGTGGTGTGCTATCAGCATGAGAGCAGGCATACAAGTCAGTGGAGAGCATAACTCCAGAAATAGACCCACATATAATATGGTCAGTTGATTTTTGGTCAGTTTTGACATTTTGGTCAGGTAATTCACACAGCTGAACTACCAAAGTAATTGAATGGGGGAGAAAACAGTCTTTTCCTAAAATTTTCTGGAATGTTGGGGGAAAACCATAAATCTTGACTCTACTTCATACACAAAAAGTAACTCAAAATAAATCATTGAATTAAACCTAAAATTTACAACTGCAGAACTTTTAGAAGGAAACAGGAAAAAAATCTTAAGATCTTAGGAGAGCAATGATTTCTTAGGGCAAATACACATTAAAAGAAAAAATGATAAGGTAAATTCCATGAAAATTTAATATTTCTGTTTCTGTTAAGAAAATAAAAGAAGAGCCACAAACTAGGGGGGTGGAAATATATATGTTTCCTGAATCAGACACAATGTACACACACACACACACACACACACACACACTTAAATTTAGACTCTCTATATTTTTATTTATATACATATATAATAGTTATAGATTTATATATGTATATTATATTTATATAGAGAGGAACTTTCACAACTTGAGCACAACCAACCAATTCAAAAATAGATACAAAGGGGGCTTCTGGCCACCTCATTTGAAGAGCATGCAACTCTTTTTTTTTTTTAAGGTTTTTATTTATTTATTTGACAGACAGAGATCACAAGGAGGCAGAGAGGCAGGCAGAGAGAGAGAGAGGGAAGCAGACTCCCTGCTGAGCAGAGAGCCCGATGCGGGACTCGATCCCAGGACCCTGAGATCATGACCTGAGCCGAAGGCAGCAGCTTAACCCACTGAGCCACCCAGGCGCCCGAGCATGCAACTCTTGATCTCAAGGTGGTGAGTTCAAACCCCACATTGCGTGTAGAGATTACTTGAATAAACTTTTAAAAAATAAAAATAAATAAAAAGTAAATTTATGTAAATACCCAAGCATGAAAAGAAGCTTAACATCATTAGTCATCATGGAAATCAGAATTAATTCCACAATGAGATACTATTACACATAGTCACAGGTGTTAGAAGTATGTAAACAACTGGAACTCTCATGCATTGCTGAAAGGAGGACAAAATGGGACCACTCTTTAGAAAACCGACAGTTTCTAATAAAGTTCAGTATATATTTACCTTATGGCTTAGTAATTCTACTGTTAAGCATTTACCCAAGGGAAGTGAAAGATATGCCCACACAAGGACTTGTAGAGAAATGTTTGAGACTGGATTAGCCATAATAGCCCAAACTCGAGATAACCCAAATGTCCACCCACAGGTGAATGAATAAAGAAATTATGATAATTCCTCAAAATTGAATACTCCTTAGCAATAAAAAGATCAAACTAGTATTAGGGCTATCATGAGTGAATCTCAAAAATGTACTCAGGAAACACAGACAGACAAAAATAATACATTCTATATGATTTCTTTATACAAGATTCTAGAACAGGCGGTACCATACTAATCTTAGTGACATAAAACAGATTTATGGTTGCCTGGGTCCAAGGAGGGTTCAAGATTGCCTGCAAAGAAGCATCATAAGCAGTAGAAATGTTCTATATCTTGAGGTGGTGGCACTTACATGGATGCATACATTTGTCAAAACTCATCAAAGTGTACACTTAAATTGGGTTTGTTTTAATGTATATAATTTACATATAAATTACAGGCATGCCTCAGAGATACTGTCGTTGGGTTTCAGACCACTGCAATAAAGTGGATATAGCAATAAAGTGAGTCAAGTGAGTATTTTGGTTTCCCAGTGCATATAAAAGTTATGTTTACCCTCTACTGTAGTGTGAAGTGTGCAATAGCATTATGTCTAAACCAATGTACATACCTTAGTTTAAAAATATTTTTAAAAACATTAACTAAAAAACACTAACCATCATCTGAGCTTTTAGTGAATCCCAATCATGGATCACAGGTCAACCATAACAAATATAACAATAATGAAAAAGTTTGAAATACTGCAAGAATTACAATTACCCAAATGTGACCTAGAGACACAAAGTGAGCAAATGCTGTTGGAAAAATGGTGCCAATCGATTTGATGCAGGGTTGCTACAAACTATCTATTTGTTAAAAAAATAAAAATAAAAAAAAATGCAGTATCTGTAAAGTGAAATAAAGCAAAGGGAAATATAACAAGGTTTGCCTGTATGCCTCAATATTGTTGATCTTAAATCATCAAAATTGATTACATAAATTGAACTGAAAGTCCAGGGCTTTCTTCTCAACCTCACTGGAGTCTACATTCTTTTAGAGCAAGAAATTGTATTTGTCAAGTGTATGAGTGGCACATAGTTGGGAGAGTTTCTTTTATTTATTCACCTAACAAATATTCTTTAAGCACCTGCTATATATGCTAGACTAGAGTTAGGGCTATAATGGTGGAGAAAAAATGAAGTCTCTATTCTTAGAGCATTACAGTCCTCGGGGAGGCAGACACTAATCAAATAAGTGGAATGTGCAATTTTAATCTGATGGAAGCCTTACAGCTCTGTGAGACCACAGAAAAAGGAAGGTGGACGAGTCTAAAGGGCCACCATCCAGTTGAGAGCTTAAAGACAAGTAGGTAGGACTTATCTAGTTGAGGGGTACCTTTTGCATGATGAAGTCCCAGGGTGGGAGAGGAAAGCATTTTGAAGGAACTAAGAGAAGATCTGTGTGGCAGAAGCCCTAAGAACAAGGGACAGAAGGAAGCATGAGCTGAAGCATGAAAGGCAGGGAGCCAGGTCAAAGCCATGTCCTGGGAGCAACGCAAGGGATCCCAAGCAAGAGTGATGAGGTCAGACCAGTGCCTCGAGGGGCCAGCATTGTTACGACAGTCCACAAAACAGGACTGGCTACTTATACCCGGGTGATGGCAATAGGGAGGCAGAGATGTGGTAACAGGAGGTAAATTGACCGTTTTTGATGAAGGATTGGAGATGGGGGCGAAGGAGAAGGAGGGGTTCAGGATGACAACCAGGCTTCTGCCTTGGTTACCTGTATGAGTAGAAACATTCTTCATTGAGGCAATAATACATAGGTGAAGAAGCAGATGGGGGGTGGGAGGAGGAGATGAGAGGCACACCTAGTCTCAAACACCTGAAGGACCCTAATCTGAGAAAATCCTGACATTTGGAAGCTCTAGGCTGGAGCTGGGGTGGGCCAGCCATCAGGGTAGGACAAACCATCCTAACCTTTGGGAGGACGGGGTCACAGGAGTGTCGGTGGAGGGCCCAAGAGTAGGGACCCAGGACAGAGCCCAGAGGCAAACCAACAACCGAGGCCCAGCCAGAGAACACAGGTGCCACAAAGAACAATGACATGCAGGGCTTGACAGGTGGGAAAAAAGCAGAAAAATATTATACCTTGGAAGCCAAGGAGGGGTAGAGAGCACCGGAAGGAGGGTGCAGTTGCAGATTGCATCCTTTCTAACTCAGGGTTCCAGACCCATGCATAAGGCCAGCGGGAGGGCGGCGATAAGGATGTCTATGATTGAGCACTTACTGTACATTCCAAGTACTTTACCCGTGAATCATCCAATCTTATCCTCCGACAGCAGCAATGGGGAGCAGAGGGGAAGCTCTGCTCTAGATCACCCTGCCAAAGCCAGAACTAACTCAAGACACCTGACTCCCATTCCAGTGCTCCTTCCCCTATTGCCTTTCTGCTGCCCTAGTCTGCCAAGTCATCTATTTCTCCAAAACTGCCCCTCGGGCTAGGGGACCCAAATAGTCTCCACCGTGGAATGTGGTATACTCCAACAATTTCAGACTTTGGACTTCTAGGTCTCCCTCCTGGCCCATCCTGAAGCCAGCTGACTCTCAGGCCAGAGAAGAAGGCAGCTGCCAAGCAGGCCTCCAGAGAAAGAGCATATATTCCTGCAGCTGCCCCTGACACCCCCACCCTTTATTATTTCTCGATTATTCCACAGTTGGTCACAGGACTTCTGCAGGAGTTATTATCCCTGCAACTTGTGGAGGGCTGGGTGAGGGGAGCGTGTGCAGCTCAGCCCCCTGCCATTCTCTCCCCTCCCTTGCCAGCCCATCCCTCAGGTTGGCACGGCGCTCTTTCCTTCCCTGGCCTTATATAGTCATGCGGTTTCACAAGTACCAACCGAGGCAGACTGTGTGCCAGCACCTCTAACCACTAGCTGCCAAGGCGATGGCTGAGACGAGCTGCAAACTCCGTGCCGGAGCCAGACACCAAATCTATCTATTTTCTGCTTCTCCAGCAAGGCACCCAAGACGGCCTCCAGAGCCCTGGGTCCCTTCCCACCCGTGCCCCAGGCTCTCCTCAGATGCGTTCCAGGAGCCCAGGATGCCAGAGTGCGTGGGCCTCGGTGCCTAGGACTGGGGGAGTGGCGGGGGTGGGGGTGCGGTACTGGGCTGGCTATGCATGGTGCACGTGGGTGCGAGCAGGTGCTAACCACCGCCCTTTCCCTCTCGGGCCACGCAAGGCTGCAGCTCTTTGTGTCTGCGTCTCTCCGCTCCCTGCGCCAGACTGGGTGGGGCGGGGGAAGCCGGAAGCAAGCGGCAAATCAACGTCTGGGTCTTGAAAAATGCCTAGAAGGGTGGACATTTTCATTAGAAACCCTTGCACATTTGGAGAGAACAAGCCTGCGTGCTCAGAGGCCTTCCCCTTCCCAGCCCCCCTCCTCCATTGCCCTCCCACACACACCCCATTCCCTATCGCCTCACCTCCCCCCTCCTGATTTCTCTCCCAACCTCCTTCCTCCCTGGTCATCTGGATCTCGTTGTTCTTGCATTTTCCCAGCTGCCTGTCTGCATTTGCAGCCCTGCACGTGCACAGACACACACGTGCTCACAGCACTCCCACCCCCGAGCCCCTTACTGCGACAACCCCACACCTTTCGCAGATTCATAAGGCAGTTCCTTCCCTGGCTCCAAGACTCCCTTAAGAGAATGAGCCCTTTATTCCAAAGTTGTAATAGAAAGACCCTTGGGTCTAGTTAACTGTAGCAAGAGAAGTCACCAGGAAGGGCTGTATTTTGGTACGGGAGAGTGGGTGGGCAGCTTCTGCGGTCTGAGATATTTTAGTCACTTCCCAAAGAATATACTATATGAACAATCTATTTCTCCACTCCAAGGGCTTCCCTGCAAGAGCACTGTTACAAGGCATGACAACTAATGAAATGTTTTCCCCTCACTTCACCTAAAGGCCTCTCACTATATTTAATTACTGTTCATTTTATATTTTACATAGGAGCCTGTGTGCTGAGGGGAAAAACAAACAGGGGCACAAATCTAGGACACTGTCACTTTAAGAAGCAAGACTAAAACACCCTAAATGAACTCTGTAGCAGACAGATGAAAAAAAAAAAGAAAAAAGAAAAGAAAAGAAAAAGAAAGAAAAAGAAAGGCCCTTCTCTGGCCCTTGCTGCTTTTGCCATTATTCATGATGTAATTTTTCAGGTGTTAGCTTGGCAGAGAAAGATTGGAACAGGGCTTGTTGCTAGGACATGAATGGAGAAGAGGAATCCCATTGGTTGTCTGGGACTTCACAGGAGCCAATGGGAATGAAGGGGATGGAGGGTTGGAGGGGGGGAGCCCCCCCCCCAAAAAGACTCTGGCTGGACTATTATTGTGTTGGCTATGTTAAAGTAAAGAGGGGTACTGTAAATTTATGGGAGGTTGTTTTTTTTTTTTGGTCTATTTTTTTTAAAGTTGTAGGTGGGTAGTGTTGTCCGATGGACTAGTGCTGAAGAATGAGCAATTAACAGGCAGCTTTGTTCACACTGTCCTGGGTTTCACTAATAGCTCACTGTCACGGGCAGTCTGGAGCAGTATGCAAACGAGGCTGGGCACATTTCACACCCTCACCCTGCTGCCACACACCGTTCCGGGAACATAATTATGCTCGAGCTGCAGGGTGGGGGAGGCTTTGATTCCTCCTCCAGCCCTGATCACAATTAGGTGAACCTCAAACAACCTTTTGCAATGTAAGTGAAACGGCTCTGTGTGCGTAAACCAGGGGCTCCGCATGTTCCCAGCCCAAGGCATGGGAGCAGCCTCCCAGCACACTGCCCTGGCATCTCAGTAGGTCACGGCAAGACCTGGCCCAACAAAACCTCCAGTTCTGATAACAACCATGTGTGAGCACAGTGCGGCAAAGAATGTCACCCCCAGGTTTCCAGACCGGGGCTATAAAACGTTCACCCACTTAAGCCCTTTGAGCCTCAGCCTCCAGGCTAGGAAAGTAAGCAGTTTTGTGTGCCAGTCATGCTCAGCTCCTTGATTCTAGAAAGTTCCTTGCAAACTTAGGCTGAAAGAGAAGCTTTGATCCCTGCAGGGTCCCCTCTTTCCCTCCACTGCCTGTGTACACTTGACAATCATCCACCTCCCTTGCCATGTTCCATTGTCTGGGTTCCGGCTGTAACCCACACCTTTTCTTTAATAAATGTGCAGGGTTGGGGCTGGGTGACTTGAAACACACATGCAATAAATTGACTTCTTATTGGGTTATAGACCTAGCCAGTTTATTTACACCCTGAAGGGGGCTCAACCTCTGCCAGATTCCTACTTCAGAGATTCTGTGGCTGGAATCCAGCAACATAAAAGGATTTCTCCTTGTAATCGGAGCACTTCCTAAGACCACAGGCAGTATCAACCAATTAACATCTCTGATTGCAGTAGAAGATTTTAGGAGACTCAGAAGGACCAAGAGGTTTTCGACCACAAGCCTTTATTGGATCCATGGCAAGAATTGATCTGATGATCAATTTCTTTCTTAGAGATTTGTGACTTCTGAGATTGTTGAAGATTTGGGGGGAGAGAGGGTGGGGCATGGATAGAAAATGGGAGGAGATAAAAAGGGAGGTTTGTTGTTTTTTTTTTAACCACTCTTTTTCTTTTTCTTTCAGCCAAACAAATGCCAGGCTCCGCTCATGTCCACCCCTTAGCACTGATAGAAAACACCACTCCAAGTGAGACCCTAATTGCACCCTTCAGGTGACAGGTAGCCTGTGCTTGCTTCAGTTCAAAGCCAGAGTCGGGGTTGAGTAAATCTGATTTCAGACAGTCAGCATTTCAGAATAAAAGTATTCAACCTTGAGCCCCAAAGAGGAGGCCTCCTTGCAGCCTTTTCCCAGGAATCCTGAGAGATGTACTTCAGACAAGGTCTCCACTCAAACCTCACTTTGTTCTGAGTTCTCATAAAACCTCAGACTGCTTACAAAGCTGCCCCGCCTGAACTAAGCAGAGGCTCCAGAGACTAGTGCCAGGGAGTGTAGAGAGCACGGTAATGATGTCGCAAGCAGCCAGCCCGCACTGGGGACTGGCCACTAACGGGGACAGACTGGTCCCAGGAAAGACGAAGGGAAGTTATATGGTGCCTTCTCTCCCTCTATCTTAATATATGCACCAATTAGGGGCTCTTTTACATATATTGTGGAAATGGATAAAAATCATAAGCTGTGCTTTTCATGAGGAAAAGAGAGAGAGAGAGAGAGAGAATGATGGGTTCAATTGAACAATCAATATTACAGGCTTGTCACTGAAGCAATACGGATTGTATTCAAGGCCAGACTCTAAATTTCAACCTCTAAATATGCAACTTATGTATTATTAACTCTGTACAAAAGCATTGCCCCTCCCTGGTGCAGAGACCTAACAAAGTCCCCCAAAGTTATGTGACCTGCTTAGTGACACCCAGTCCGCCTTGGTCGGGAGCCAGGAGGGCACAGCCCCCACTCTGGTCCAGAAAGGACTCTCTCCACCCACAGACAAACTTCAGAAGTGAGCATATTTTCATTGCCACTGCGTGAACTATAGCTAATTATGTTTTCCTGCAAGGGAAGCAAATTATATTGATTGTACAATAAAAGCTATTGTCATTCCCAGTGTATTCATCATGACTCAGAAAGATGCAAAAATATTGACTCGCTCTAAATAGCATTTTACTTTTGTCTCCAGACAGCAGTTTTTAAGGCACAGAATGACCAGAGCTAGTTTGGTTAACCGGTCAGGCAGGGAAGAGGACGAAAGAGACAGGAGCTTGGGAGATAGCCTTACCCACCATTTGAGAACAACAGAGCACTATGAGGGGAGAGGACGCACATCTCAGACCTCACAAAAGGGTTAACCTGTGGCTTCCACGTATGATTTTTTAAATTTCTTAAAACTCCCAATAGTACCTACAGTAACAAGAAAACAAGGAAACCCACTGACATCTCTGAAAAGAAGGTGATTAATTAAAGTAATTAGGCTGCACTGAATTATTAAAATACAGAGTCTTCTGCAGGGACGATCAAAAAAGGCAGAACATTTTTGCAGTTCAAAAATTAAAACCATATTCCGGTTCATTAGTTGAGACGGGAACTCACACGTTTTTGCCTCCAATCTTATTCACAGATGCGTAAGTGTCTAATACTTCACACCTCTGTAATGGCTCTTGTAAAAATTAAAAGAAAAAAAAGAAAAAAGGGAAAAAAAAACCCTGACTTCAATTATTTTATTGCTTGTCGTGCAGAGATCTTTTGGAAGAATGACAAGGAGCCTTTCGGGTTGACTTTGAAAATGCCCCCAGGCTTTGAAATGCCAGGTGTGTTGGGGCCTGTGACTAGAGTCAGACTGGGGACAGCAAAGGGCAAAGAGGCTGCTCTCAACACATTCTGCGGCTGTGTCTTCAAAGCCTTCAGTGTCTCTTCCTTCCTACTAAATGGAACTCCTTGGCCTGACTTTAAAATCTCTCCTCTTTGGTCCCCGCCCCAGGAAACCTCCTCGGAGCCAGTCAAGCAAATTCAATCTGTCCTTCTCCCACATCCCCGGTCAGCTATCCCCCAGACTGGAATGGCCTTCATGCCTCTCCCATGGACCCCAGCCCCCTCACCTCTCAGAACTCAGCTTTGGGTCCCTTCTCTACCAAGCCTTCCACCTTCTACTCCCCAAGCCCTACACTGGGGCCCCAGGACGTTTGTGATTTATTTCATCAAAACCTGATTACATCACTTCCCCACTTGAAATCCTTCAACTGCCACTTCCGCCTCCATTCTCCTGTGTTCATTGCCCTCTGGAATCTGGCCCTGGCTTGTTTCTCCACCCAGAGGTCCATGGTCCCCACTCTAGAGCCATACAGCCCAGCTGAGCCCCTCTGCCATACACGCTGCAGCTTTGGCCAATTACTTCCCTTCCTTGAGCCTCACTTGCGGCCCAGGATTGTCGAGATGATTGCAAGAGTGGATGTATGAGAAGCACTTAGGACTGCACCTGCCTTATACTCGGGGCTCTAGTAAGTGTTTCTTATTAACATTGTCATTAATATTATTTTTCCTCATCACAGATCCTGCCCTCCAGCAAACTCCTCCCGACTCTGCTTCGCTTTTCCAAGAAACACCCATTGTTCGTGAAGTCTAGTAAACCTACCAGTCCCTGGGGCACCATGCTAATGCCATGTCCTCCAAAATCCTGTCCTGGATTCAGCCTGGAAAGCTATCCAGTCCCTAAACTTTGTCAGCATTTCACCTACACCTTCCTGGTGCTGCGGGGTACCGTCTGCTTCGTATCACGGTTCTGCTCAGGGATTGGGGGTAGGGGCTGTATCTACATTCTATAGCTACTCCCCACTTAACAGCAGAAGCTGCTAGTGTGCCCCAAATATTCCATGTGTTCTCTATTTTCCAAATTCCCTTGCAACACTAGTTCAGGTCAACAAATTATAAGCAGGAGTGGCAGCTGTCACTTCTGGGCCGAGGGATAAAAGCCAGTGTGCTTACCCATCCTTCTCTTCCTTCCTTTGGAACCCTCACTGGTCACATGTCCCCAGAAGGTACAACTACAAAATGGAAAGCTTCCATCAGTACAGGGCCCCCGAATAACTATGTGGGATAGACAACTCCCAGCCACCCTTGTTGGATGTGTGACCTGAGCAAGAAATGAACCTGTGTTGTGTTAAAGCTCTGGCATTTCAGGACGGCTGTCACTTGAGGACAGTCTAGCTGATCCTGACTGTTGCACCACTCCACTCCCTCCTTTTCAACCCTCGATGCAGGAGACGTCGTACCTAGGAGATATTCAATATTCAAACGCTGCATGAACAATATACAGAATTCTTCTCTTTTATAAACATGTCTCACAGTTGAATATTGTGCAATCCAACTTCAATCCTTGTATTTTGACTCCTTACCTCGAATGCACACTCTTTGTGGGTTGTCTCTGTCGGCCAAAGACCTGGCGTGGCGCTCGGCCTGTGCTTGGGGAGACCTGGTGATTGATGAAGGGTCAGCCTCAGCGTACCAGGGCACCAGAATGCCATCGGAGACCACTGTTTGGCAGTTCAAGCTCCAAGGGTGGCTGGTTGCTCAGCAGGTCCTTCTGACTCTGTGACTGGCTGGGCCCCAGCGAGATGACGGCTGAGCCGTGCGGCAGCTGTTCCAGCTGTGGAGACACAGGATAAAAGAGATGAGCTCAAGCTGGTTTTCAATGTTTTTTAACCCATACCTCATTAGTCACGCTTTTGTTAGGGCCTTTGCTAAGTGGGTTTATAATATAAGCATTCCGTTTCTAAACATGAACATATAATGACTATGTTTCTGTAAAAAAAACGTACCCCTTTTTCCCTCCTTTGCCCACTCTGAAGATTCTGATGTGTACCAGATGGGTAGACACCTAGTTGGGCCCCCTGTCATAGTGCCATTTTCTGCCACCTTCAACCTGGAAGGATAAACCAGGAAGCACATGGGAGTCCTCCCCCCTCTCCAAGAACCTGTGGTGGGACTCTGAGGAGCCAGGTTCAAGTCCCAGATTCACTTCCTGGGTAACTCATCATTTCTATGTCTCAGTCGCCATTTGCAAGAAGGGGAGGAAAAAAGACTCCTCTCTCTTTTCTTCCCCCTTGGGATAGGAAGAGATGCAATGGGAAAATGCATTTTCTTTCTGGCTTCTTAATAAGGACTCCTATTCTCCAGCACATTCACACAAATGTGCTTGAAAAAAAAAATCTACCTTTCTGAGCTGTCACACGTATCTAGATAGGGTCTATGTTCTTGCTGCAACACTCTAGGCATCATGCTTCCCCCTTCACTGTCAGGGTCATGGAAGGTTTTCACACATAGGGAAAGACTAGCACACCCATAGCACAGAAGCAGCTCAGTTCAGAAGGATAAGGGTAAACTTTGGGGTTTGATTAACTGGGGTTTAGGAAAAAGTCTTAGTTAAGAGGAGGTAAATTGGGTCAACTCAGCTGAGGGAAGCTCTCCACTCTGGGATCATGCCATAAAACCAAGATGCCATAAACCCATTAGCTACTTCCCCCACGTGAGAAAGGGGGGATAAAAGGAAGCTGAACTTCTTTAGAGAGAGGATAGCTCACGAACAGACATCCTTGGGCTGAGATAAGCTATCCAGGATCCTTTCCAGGATATGAGAACATTGTACAGTGTCCAGCATTCAGGTCATTACCCTCATCCCAGCTTGGAGAGACCATGTATGGTAGATTATGGCACCAGTCCCAAACATACCTCAACTTCCCTCTTCATTGTTTTTATCTTGTGGCCAGGTACTCTCAGAGCCTCTAACTGTCCGCATGTCCCGTGGGGCATTGCCCCTGCATGGACAAAGCTTTCTGAGAGCTTCCAGAGCCTCAAGGATGGCAGGTTGCTCTGAACCCCTCCACGGGCAGGTTCAGGACATCTCAGAGCAGAAGGGCTGGCTGAAGGCGACCAAAGGAACTCTCAGCCAGGAAAGATGGGTTCATCAGGTCACTGCTTAAAATGCAGTGGGGAAGCAAAGCTGGTCTCTCAAGCCAGGTGGGAGCCAAGGCTGGTAATTAAGAGGTAAGTGACACTGGAGCCAGTGGGCTGGGAATTAGCGAAGCAGATGGTGGAGGTGGAAGTGCAGTTGCTTTCCCAGCCAAGTGCCCTTGTGCACAAATGACATTGTTGGTTAAGTGTCCTACCAAGGCTCCAGCTCTCTGACACGGCAATGCCGGTGTCCTCCCTCCTGCAGTAGAGACGTGGCATACCGTACCCACTCCTACCCATCTGCCAAGCCTGTGAGACACAACACCACACCCAGCCCTTGAGTTTAGTCTCCTGTATGGCCTTTGAAATGTTGGGGTTTTTTTTCCCCATTCATCCCATAATGAGCCAGTGCCACAGATGTGCCCAGCTCTGTGCTCTACCCTGTTGATTCTGAAATAATTAAGATGTGATCAATGCACTCAAGAAGTTAGTCTAGTCAGAGGGACAGACAAGTAAATAAGTACCTTAAGGTGAGAGAGTTTCTGAGAAAGAAACTTCTCTGAACACCATCTGCACAGATGCCTAATAGATATCTCAAGCCCACTCCTTATCCATCTCTTAATCTCCCTCACCAAACCATCACTCCCTAGGTACATGGCAGGACACCCACCCAATTGCTCAAATAGAAAACCCAACAGCGCTTTTGCTTCTGTCCCTCTTCTCCTGTTCTACATCCAGTCCCTCAATAAATCCAGAATCATATCCAGAATGTGCTTCTTGGCACCTCTTCCGCTCTTTCGCAGCAGTTGCAGACCCCACCCCCAGGATATGCACATGTACAACCTTTTCCCACATAATTCAAGAAGCTTCATAGGGAGAGGCAGTTGTCAATAGATTTCAGGTTAAGAACCCAAGTCATTGGCTGTTATGAGTGTTTTTTTTATCTGTTTAACAGTGTTAGATGTTAAGCTACTTAGGGACAGGAATCCTTCATGTGATTATCTCAGCAGGGCACCTGGCACAGTGCCTCATACTGCTAATCCCTTTATTAAATCTTTCGGACTATAATATAGAGGACAAAATAAACCATTCATCCAATAAATATTTATTGAACACATACCATGTGCAGTGCCCTGTGCTGGTTGTCATGGGAATACAAAGATTCAGATAAAACATACAGAGAAAGTGAGTCAATAGCACAGTGAAGGGGACGGACAGAAAGGAGAAGCCCGTTGGAGCTTTAGTCAGCATCAGCAAAGATGCCGAGGTGAAATAGGCCAGGATAGGTTTCCTGAAAAGTAAGGCCACCCAACCTGCCTAGAGCAAAGGGGTTGTCCAGGAGCAATCCGTGGGGAGGATTGGTTGGGAGGTGAAAAGTGGTGGAAACAATGCTCAAGCAATACCTTTATGTAGCTAAGTTGGCAGGAAGGATAATTTGGCAATCTCAAAAACCTATTAAATCATTGAAGGGTGTCAGGCAGCCTTGTTTATTGCCCCATTTTTATGTTGGAAGAAGTAATATGGGTTAGGTCAAACCACTTAGAGAGCGCTGGGCATTAGGGAACTTATGTGGGCCACTGGAGAAGTGGGGTACGCCAGAAGGCACTGGATGTTAGGGTACTTGTAGGGGATACTAGGCACTGGGGTATTTATGGAGGGTACTAGACATTGGGGTACTTACAGAGGACACTGGGGCCTCAGGGTCCTGACAGAAGGCACTGGAACATTGAGTTGTGTCCTGTGTGGAAGTGTTTCACAGGTGTGTGTCATGGCCTTCTAGCTGACTCTAAGCTCTTTGAGGGCAACAATAACCATAAGGACTATCATTGGTGAAGTAGTTAAGAGCTCAGAAAAGACTTTAACATCATTATCTTACTTAATCCTTAAAACTTCCCACTTCAGGAGCTGTTATTCTTTCTACAAACATCAAGTAAGTGATGCGGTCAGTATTTGAAGATGGAGCTGTGCCTCTTATGACCAGCAATGAGTGCCATGCTTAGACACCCAGCAGATATTTAACAAATCCAATCCGAATCGGTGGGTGAATCCACAGCAGAATTCGTAGTGGGAAGAAGGGGCTCTTGGGAAGCCTCTTCATTACAACGCAAAACACAGAAACTTCTAGTGTCACCATAACTCAAGAAAAAGCCCCTGCAGGGAGGACCAAGATGGCAGAGGAGTAGAAGACCTAGATTTTGTGTGGTCCAAGGAGATCAGCTAGATAGTTATCAAACCATTCTGAACACCTAAAAACCCAACAGGAGATTGAAGAGAAGAAGAGCAGCAATTCTAGGGACAGAAAACCGACCACTTTCTGAAAGGTAAGACATGTGGAGAAGTGAGTCCAAAGCGACAGGAAGATAGACCGTTGCGGGGGGAGGGGTCGGTTCCTGGCAAGTGGTAGAGCTGCAGAGCACAAAATCGGAACTTTTAGAACTCTGCCCCTATGAGGGATGTCACTCCAGGAGCTAAGTGGGGGTGGAACCCTCCCAGGGACCATGTGGTCTCAGGACCCACGGGGTCACAGAAAGACCAGGGTGTCTGAGAGCAGCAGAGCTCCCAGGTATAGGAACAGGGAAGCTGGCTACAGAGACAGAGCCGAGGAGGGGCTCTCAGCTCAGGGTTACCTCAAACTGTGATCTGGGGCACAGTCTGACCACTGCTCTTTGAGCAGGGACCCCACAAGTGGCAGATCCGGGGAGACTCACCTTCCTCCCCGGGGAGGAGGGGCGCTGGAGTGCATGGCAGGAATCTGCTGGGTTTGGAGACTCCAAATGGGGCCATGCGCAGGAGATAGAAACGCTCCGTCACAGGCCAGGTGAGCTTGGAGTGCGGCCAGAGACCAGGGAGATGGGAGGGTTGACTGTTTTTTTTCCGAGGACACACTGAGGAGTGGGACCCCTAGTTCTTGGCTCCTCCGGGCAGAGACTGGGAGGCCGCCATCTTCACTCCCGTCCTCCAAAGCTCTACGGAAAGCGTTCAGGGAACAAAAGCTCCCGAGAGCGAACCCGAACCTGAGCAGATTACTTAGCCCGGCCCCTGGCAAGGGCGGTGCAATTCCACCTCGGGCAAAGACATTTGAGAATCACTGCAACAGGCCCCTCTCCCAGAAGATCAATAAGAACATCCAGCCAAGACCAAGTTTACTAATCAATGAGAACTGCCGAACTGCAGATCTAGGGAAAAGCAACGCATGGAATTCATGGCTTTTTCCCCATGATTTTTTAGTCTTTCAAAGTTAATTTTTTTAAACTTTTTTTCCTATTCTATTTTTTAATTTTTCCTCTTCCCTATATTAACCATTTTTAAACTATTTTATCTTATCAGTACCTTTTAAAAAAATCTTTTTAAATTTTCATCGTTATAGTCATATTCTATCCCTTCATTGTATTTAAACTTATTTTTTGAATACATATACGTTTTTCTTTCTTTAAAATTTTGGGATACAGTTTATTCTAACAAATCAAAATATACCCTAAATCTAACACACAGCTTTGTTCTAGTCTCCAGCCTGATCATGAGCCAGCAAATTACACAATCTGCAAGAAATGGAGCATTCTTAGAGATGTGTAAACTATCAAAACTGAACCAGGAAGAAACAGAAAACCTGAACAGACCCATAACCAGTAATGAGATTGAAGCAGTCATCAAAAATCTCCCAACAAACAAGAGCCCAGGGCCAGATGGCTTCCCAGGGGATTCTACCAAACATTTAAAGAAGAATTAATACCTATTCTCCTGAAACTGTCCCAAAAAAATACAAATGGAAGGAAAACTTCCAAACTCATTTTATGAGGCCAGCATCATGTTGACCCCAAAACCAGACAAAGACACCACTTAAAAGTAGAATTACAGACCAATATCCCTGATGAACACGGATGCAAAAATTCTCACCAAAATACTAACCAATAGGATACAATAGTACATTAAGAGGATTATTCACCACGACCAAGTGGAATTTATTCCTGGGCTACAAATCAACATCCACAAATCAATCAATGTTATATAATACATTAATAAAAGAAAGAACAAGAACCATATGATACTCTCAAAAGATGCTGAAAAAGCATTTGACAAAGTACAACATCCTTTCTTGATCAAAACTCTTCACAGTGGAGGGATAGAGGGCACATACCTCAATATTATCAAAGCCATCTATGAAAAACCCACAGCGAACATCATTCTCAATAGGGAAAAACTGAGAGGTTTTCCCCTAAGGTCAGGAACACGGCAGACCACAATGCTCTGAAGCTAGAACTCAATCACAAGAGGAAATTTGGAAAGAACCCAAATACATGGAGGCTAAACAGCATTCTTCTAAAGAATGAATGGGTCAACCAGGAAATTAAAGAAGAATTGAAAAAATTCGTGGAAACAAATGATAATGAAAACACAACGGTTCAAAATCAGTGGGACACAGCAAAGGCAGT
>PISX010005439.1:0-107857 GCA_004024625.1 Mellivora capensis
TCCCCCCTTGGCAGCTCCGGATGGTTCTTGGAGGTTTAGAGGAAAGCAAACTGCACCCAGACCTCCCTCCCAGAGAGAAGCCCCAGTCCGTTCCCCTCTGGGTGCTGCAGAGCAGGTTCCCAGCCGTGATCTCTGGGGACACCTGTGTGTCCTGCTTGTACTCAAAACTACAAGCGGCAGCTGTCTGGGCAGCTCCAGACCCCCAGAGAGGTTCCAAGCTGGGCAGGCACACAGAGATTTTTCCGCCGTCCTGAGCTGGGAGCTATCAGACTTTCTGGGTCCTAGAGAGCCCCCCCTGGTGCCCGCGCGCCTCTCTCAGGGGAGGGGGTGGAGCGCGTCTCAGGCTCTGCTAGCGCAGCGCGGCACACTCGTGGGGACTGCAAAAGTCTGTTTCTGCTCCGGGAGGGTCCCAGCCCCTGCCACATGCCCAGCGCCCTTAGGAGGTCTCCTCGAAGCTCAGCGACCAGGACCTGGTTTCTCTGCTGCACTCTCTCTGGCTCAGCGCCAGCCGTGTCTGCCCTCCGTGGGGGACTTAAGCCCCTGTCCCTAACAGTTCCAATTTCCACAATTTCACCCTATGATCTTTTCTCTTTTTGAGTGCTTTTTATCGGTCTTCAAGTTAATGCTGGTCCCCAGTCTTAGGGGACTCTCGTATTGGGGTATTACTTCCCAATGCGTCTCCTCTGGTGGCTCCCTCCCCCTTTTGTTTATCTTCCGATACCAGTCCGGTGTTCCCACTTGGCTTTACCTGCCCACTGGTGTCTTCTACCCCCGTGGAGATCCTGACATCCCACTGGCGTCTTCTGCCCCCGTAGAGATCCTGACGAGTAGAATTTTGATCTCAGGCTGATTTCATGAGTGATCGGAGTTCCTTGGTAGGTAATCAGCTCACTTTAGGGGACAGGTTGAACCAGAGCATTCTCCTAGTTCCCCGCCATCTTGTCTCGATCCAGAAATTTACATTTAAATGGTAAGAAAGAACAGGATCTTGAAAGTTTTTGGTCACAGATGTAAAGTAATAAAGGCAGCATTTTGGGAATATTAGTTTGGTATAATAAAAATGATTGAGCCCCTTGAGTGCATATATCTGTCGAACAGATTTTATTTCATTTGAACCTTATATCAAACCGATAAAGAAGGTCATATCTATGTTTTACTGATGAAGAAATTGAGGCCCATGGAATTTAAATAATTTGTTCAAGATCAGACAGCAGTAAGGTTAAAAACTGAAAACAGTTGTTCAGTTCCAGGCTTTCACGTGTTTTATTTCATGCTACACTGTCCCTCCTATGCACCGCCCCCCCCGCCACCCTCCCACCTACCACAGCCTTCCCCTTCTCTTTCATCATTCACATTGGAGGGCCTGCAGGGCAGGGAAATGGGAGTCAAGGGGACCAATGAAGGTAGAAGAGAGGCAGGCACAGGAAGGGAAAAGGAAGAATCAAGATGGGAGACATCTGTAAAAGGAATGGTGAACCTTGGTGACAGAGGGACATGGGATGGGGAATAGTGAAGTATCATGGGCATGCCCGAAGTCCTGCTTGGTCCATGCTCCTTGAAAGAAGACTTAGTATTCATTGCTTCCAACCCTTCCCCTATTCCTTAATGCAAGATAATCCAGCTTCTGCTCCAATTTTTTTCTTTGAAGCTGTTCTCTCTATATTGACTGTTGGCCTACTAAATGAAAATATTTACACATATATTCCTTTTTTTTTCTATCCTCCTTGACAGCTCTTCACTTTCTTTATACATTTTCTCCTTCATCAGCTTCTCCACAAAATTAGATTTATCTCTTTATTTCTTATTTAAAATAAATTAATTAACATATATATTATTAGTTTCTGAGGTAGAGTTTAGTGATTCATCAGTTGCATGTAACACCCAGTTCTCATTATGTCATATCCCGTCCTTAATGCCCATCACCCAATTACCCTGTCTCTTCTACCCACTTCCCTTCATTCTCTCTCTTTAAAAATCTCCTTCTCCCCCCACTTTTGCCTAATCCAGAATTTTTTGTGGTTGTCTCACTTCATATCTGTCTTTGTAGTTGACTCTAATTTTTTCCTTCTGTCCCTTAAATGAGTTCTTGGAGTATGTTCTTTACTACAGTGATCTTGAGGAGTTTTATCTCCTCCTAGAAATCTTCTGAAGAATCCCAACCCTTTGATGCTTTGTCTCTGTACCTTCTTGCTTATAACTATCACGTGGCATTATATTATATTATATTATGTTATATTATGCCTTGTTTAAGGAGTAGTTTTTATATTTTTTATATCCTCCCAGTGTCTAGAATTTCTGCATCCAGAAGACTCTCCATTCACCTCTTCTTCATTCATTGAACAAATATATGAATGACAAGCACAAAAAGGAGGAAAACAGAATAAACAAATATCAAAAGTGTGAAGCTGAAAAGAGAATAAGGTGGTAATTTGAGGATGCTGTGGAAATTCATATTCTATTTTTTTGACCTGATAGGTTGGATTTATTTAGAAGTCAAGAAAATATAGAATGTATAAAGGAGAGAAGTAGAAGATACATTGTAGAAGATAATCTGTTTTTACTCGAAGGCTATGGATTTAAATGCTAATCACTTCTAAATAAATCACATTCACAGTAACGTAAACACTGGTATTTGACCCCAAACTGGGTCCCATAGACTATCCAAGCTGACCTATAAAATTCACCAGCACAGGAGGGAAGCCAAAGAACCAGGTAAAGATTTTTCTCTAGAAGAAAGAAGAGTTGGCTCCTCCATTTTATTTATTTATTTTTTTAGATTTTTTTTTTTTTTTAATTTATTTGACAGACAGAGATCACAATTAGGCAGAGAGGCAGGCAGAGAGAGGGAGGGAAGCAGGCTCCCTGCTGAGCAGAGAGCCCAATGCGGGGCTTGATCCCAGAACCCTGGGACCATGACCTGAGCCTAAGGCAGAGGCTTTAACCTACTGAGCCACCCAGGTGCCCTGGCTCCTCCATTTTAAATGGGAAATGATGATGAGTACCTGTGTGGGTGGTCAGGAAATTCCTATCAGATGGTTTCTATTTCTCTGTGAAGTAGAATGAGATCTTCTGGAATGGAAGGAAGGGATTGAAGGTTGGAAGAAAGTAGATAAGGTTTGCAAAACTGTGGGAGTGGGAGTGGGAGTTGCCAAGTGAAAGAGAATCAAATTACTGGAGCTCCTAGGTGCCTCAGTCACTTTAGCATCTGCCTTCAGTTCAGGTCATGATCCCTGGGTCCTGGGATCGAGCCTCACGTGGGGCTCCCTGCTCAGGTGGGAGTCTGCTTCTCCCTCTCCATCTACCCCTCCCCACTGTTCATGCTCTCTAGCACTCTCTCTCAAATAAATAACTAAAATCTTTTTAAAAAGAATCAAATAGCCGAGCAGAGCTAATCACAATCTTATGCATAGTACAGTCTCTTCAATAAACACTCATTGCAGAGCCATTTCACTTTGCTTCCGACGACATCTTTGTGTTTACACAGTACTGCTCTTACATTCTGCGGGAAAACGTCACTCTTCACTTAAGCACTATGTACTATATTTATCCCATCTATTAGATCCAACCAGTGTCAATTGTGGTCTGCTCATTTGGCCAACTTACTATTTGCCTTTAACATTATGCATATAATAAATATTAAAATTTAGAGTGGTGCACAGGTGGCATGGTATATAACTTAAGGAGGGGGATACAACTGTTGGGACTCATTTAAATGTTAGAAACACTTTTGGCTTTTATCATAGACCCCCTTGCTCTGTGACTTAATATTAACACACTCCTTTTGCCATCTTCCAAAGGATATGCTTATATACTGAGCAATAGGCACTCTATATGTATTTGAGGAAGTGAATGAAGAGGCTGGTTTTCTTGATTCTATTTTCAACATTTTTGCCCACTTTGCATACCATGCCCCAGAAAGTGGCAATGAGCAGCATTCATGTAAAGCTTTTGATTCAGTGTTCTCTTCTTCCTTTTTGTTTGAATTATCTGATAAATGTACTTGTGTATTTGAGAGGTGGTGTGAGGTGGAGGAAATATTTTTAGACCATGGAGTCAGAAGACCTAGGTAGGTGATGGAAAACTCAAATCCCTACAGAGACATAACACATCTGCTAGAACCAAACATAACACATCTGTTGGTAGATCTTGTCATCTTCAGCTCACATTTAGTTCAGGCTTTATTCCTGACTAGTGCTATGATTTAGATAAATAATTTGCTCTCTGTTGGCCTATTTTCTTTATCTCTAACATGTTAATAATAACTTGTTTTACCTAGGGCATAAGGTTTTACTGAAATCTAAATGAAAAATTGTTACATAAGACAACTTTCGGATTATACTAATATACATGAATTCATCAAGATTCTCCATAGAAGCAGAAATCTATAGAGAGAAATTTCTGTAAGAGAGATCGAGAGAAAGAGATTTATTTCAAGGAATTGGTTCATGCAAGTATGAAGGCCATCAAGTCTGAAATCTGTAGAGTAGGCTAGCGGTCTGGAAATTCAAGGAAGGATTCATGCCACAGTCTTGAGTCCCATACCTGCAAGCTGGAAACTCATGCAAAGTTTTTATGTTGCCATCTTGAAGTAGACTTCCCTTTTCTGGGAGAAACCTCAGTCTTTGCTCTTGAGGCCTTCAGTAGATTAGATAAGGCCCACCCATAATCTACATTATGGGGAAGAGTTAGCCTCACTTAAAGTCTACTGATTTAAATATTAGGTCACATGTAAAAATTACCTTCAGAGCAATATCTACTCTGGTATTTTTACTACTAACTGGGCACATCAGCCTAGCCAAACTGACACTTGAAAATAACCATCACAATACAACATTGCGAGTAATACATAACTCTTGAGTTAGGCTGCCTAGATTTAATTCTAGCTCTGCCTTTGGGATCTCCCTTGAGCCTCTCTGTATCCTATGTATCCATCCTGTGATTGAGTCTCCTCATCTAATAAGTCACCTTACAGAGCTCTTCTGAGGTTGCATGATACAGGTAATGTGTACATACACAATAGAGTAGCACGCAGTAAATGTGCAGAAAGTTATGGCAATATTATTAAATGTACATTATTGTTACCACTGTTCTAAAATCTGGAAATATAACAACATACAAGTTCTGAGAAAATAAATTTTTATGTTTATTAGTCCTGTTGCTTTCCTTGCCCTCAGGGTTCAGGCAGTAACCAATCACTCTGGATTTACTGTGACAGTCATTATTTCAACATTCTTCCTTAACATCTCCTTTACACACTTTTTTTCAGAACTTTCATTTTGATGTTTTATTTACACAATAGTGATGCCATTGAAAACAAGTGACCTTTTGAAGATGGTTGTTAAGTCTTACTACTCAAGCTCCTGGTTTATTTCAGAGCTTGATAGAGAACCAGCAACTTAGTTAGCTGTCAGCCAAGAAGTCTCACAGCTCTGTAGGCAGTGTCTTGGTGAAGGATCCTTAATATCATACAAAGTTATTCATTAATTTTTTGCCATAATCTCCAAGGTTATAGTTTAATTCCCTGCATCTGTACATACGAGCATCATTTAAAACAATTTGTTGGTATGTGATCTTATCTGTTAATACTCATGTGATTTCCCATTTCCATCCCTTATTGGTTAACTGTGGGCTTTCCTTTAGTCACATAAGTGTATATTTAATGAGTTCTCAGTCCCATTAAAATAAATACGTGTGCGCAGATCTATAGGTTCTTTTTTTTTTTTTCTTTTTCTTTTCAGCGTAACAGAGTTCATAAGATCTATAGGTTCTTAATGCGTGTCTACAACAGTTCTGTTTAGATGAAAAGTAATTTAGCTTAGGAAAAGAAAATAAGAAATTAAGAAAGGAATTAAAAATTTTAAAAGGTCGTTAGGTGACCTTTATTATTAAAGGTTAGTTATTAAAACAGGTAGGTTTTTAAGGCAAAACTTTAAAAAGGATTTACTAAATTATGAGTAGGATGTTATTTTTTGCTGCATTTACAGAGGTGAGTTGAAGGACTGGCCACCAAGGGAGGCTCTCACAGGTTGGCAGTGAGTTGGCAGGGCAACTCATAGCGCAAGATCTAGGCCTTTACTGTTTCAGACCTCATTTTTTAGATGCCTGGGTGGCTCAGTCAGTTAAGCATCTGCCTTCGGGTGAGGTCATGATCCCAGGGTCCTGGGATCGAGTCCTGCATTGGGCTTCTTACTCAGTGGGGATCCTGCTTCTCCCTCTGCCTGCCATTCCCCCTGCTTGTACTTGCTCGCTTTCTCTCTCTGACAAATACATAAATAAAATCTTTAAAAAAAAAAAAATAAAACCTCATTTTCATCGGGTCCTGATTCAACTCCATTCTCAGAAATGACTCTTAAGAATCAAACTCATAAATGAGTGCTGTGTAATTCAGGAGGCCTATTTATTCATTTACACAGTCTCTTTCTACCTAAGGATTGATCTAGAGTACCACCCTCTCCTGGTTTCAAATTCTCTGAAACCCTGAGTTACTATTTATTCCACAGGCCAAAAGGAACTGGACTGTTGCATCTATGCCAGTTTGGTTTTACATTATGGGCCCACTCTATTTGCCTGAGGTGCCAGGTTAAGGAGTATTTTGAGACAACATTTGAGGCCAGTGGGAAGGAATGGTCTGTGATTGAAAACAGCATCTTACATCTGCCCAAAATCTCTACTGTGAGCCAGATATTCCATGTTTCCATCATCTTTGATAAAGTTATTGAGAAAACACTCACCAATATCCTTGGCCCAGAAGACATTGCCTCATTCTAGCCATTAGGATACAGACGTCTCTCAGACACACTGCCCATTCCCTTAGACAAAGACTGAAAAAAATCTAATTATCCAAACAATTACTCTCTTTCACAGATAACCATATATCATGTTTTCCTGGCAGGTGACAATATTGCTAAGTAGGATATGGTTTTCTTAGTCATGTTATGGGCCTAAGAATAGCCTGTAGAATTGTGATGTTTTCATAAATATTTTTAAAAAGGTCATTCTCTAAAGATGAAGGATTAATATGTGATATTGACAGATTATTAATTCAGTGAAGACTTTTATTGTCAGAAGTGAGTTTGCTATATCTTCAAGTTTAGGAGCACTCAATATCCCTTTATAATGAAAATATGTTTTCAGGGGTTCATGCTACAAAAGACTTCAGAATTTGTCTCTTAAGTCTCTAAACTTTTCCATATAAGGACTGCCTTTGATTTTCATAAGTGTTGGGCCACATAGGCAAGGAGAGAAACTCACACAGCCTGGGCTCTGCATGAAAGTTTATAGCAGTGGAAGTCAAGCCTGGTTTAACTTCAAGATTGACCAGAAGAGGGCAGACAGCCTTTTGTGCTACCTTAATTTAAGTAATCCTTCCTGTATTGTAAGGAACACAGATTTTACTGTGTTTTTTTTTTTTTTTTTTTTTTAAGATTTATTTATTTGAGAGGGAGAGACAAAGGGGAAGAGACAGACAGAGAGAGAGAGAACAAGGTGCCAGGAGGGGCAAAGGGAGAGAATCTCAAGGCAACTCCCTGCCCAGCGAGAAACCAGATGCAGGGCTGCATCTCTCCATCTCTCCACCTCATGACCCTGAGATCATGACCTGAGCTGAAATCAACTCTGACACTCAACTGCCTGAGCCACCCCGGTGCCCCCTCCCAAGACGTTTCTTTGGGAGTATGAGTAGACATTGATGGATACGGCTGTGCAGAGCTGGTAAGAAAGAGTAAGTTACTCATTTTTAAACTGTAGTTTTATATAATTTTTAAGGAAACTGATTACTTAAGAAAAAAATATATGTAGCATTAATCTAAGGATGTCATATGATATACATACTAGACTCCAAAAGGCTTTAAGCATTCCACACAACTCTGAAAATCACTTCAGAGAGTTTTGAATAAACTTTTCTTTAGGGCATTTCAGACTACTCTAAGAAAATCTTGCCTGAACAGTTACTGTGTGTACTTTTTTAGAAAGAATTCTACTTGGTCTCTAGCTATTAACGTTTATCTTATTTGTGACGCTCTTCAAGCACTTCAGAAAGAAGGATTAATGATTAAGTACCAAGACAAAATGTTATTATTCCTTTTTTATTCTTCCATTGCATTCAACTAAAGAATATATTAGTCATTATTATTACATATTTATTAAGGTTTCTAATTCTAAGCATTTACTTTCAGTTTTCCAGTGATTTATTTTTCAATATGACTGGTCTCAAAAATTATATAAATGGTCTCAAAAATTATATAACTCCCTGACTTTTGGTTCTGCAGAAATCTGAACACTAGTGAGTACCCTGAATGTCCCAAATGTCCCCAAGTCCTTTATCTAGCATCAATTTTCTCCCCAATATCCAGCAACTACAGTCCAATCATTCATCTTAAATTTCTGTGGGTTCATCTCATTCTTGGGTTTCTGTCCTTTAATATTTTTGAGCTCCAGTAATGTTTAATTTTTCCCATAAATCCTTCTGATGATTGCATACCAATATTTGTATCAGTTGAAATGTTTTCAGCTTCAACTACATGAAATCTGACCCATAAAGAGCTTTAAAAGTAAGTAAAAGTAATCTGACTTACATCAGAGTGGCTCCTGGGGTAGGGTATGGTTCAGAGTTGGTGGTTGTTGATGAAAAGGACTGGGTTCTTTCCCTCTTTTCCCACCACATCTACTGGATCAGCTTTATCTTACATTTCCCTTGTGGCCACAAGATGGTGGTTTGTAGCAACTAGAACTACAGAGTTCCATTTTCAAGTCTAGGGAGAAGGAATTTGACTTGCTACAGCTGTCTCTTAAGAGTCAAGACTCCAGCCAACCTCTCCTCACTTCTTATTGGCATAAACTGTCTTGGGTATATACACCAACAACAAGCAAGGGAGATGGGACTGATGTAATTGGCTCATATTAACCAGTGATTCTTGCCTGCTCCCCCCAGCCCTTACCTCTGTGTAGAAAAGGGAGATTGGCTGGTCAATCATTCCATATTCAGCTGCTGTGAAATGATGTTCTGTGCTCTTCTATCAGTTTCCCTTTATTGCATTATACCTAATTCTCCAGACTGCAGTTAAGTTACTGGGTCCTCACTGTGAGCCTAACAGCAAGCTTAACTTTTCCTCCCACAGAAAAGTCAGTGAAGATATTAGAAGACTACAACCTGGTAAAAATAACTTAATACTGACTATCATATATCACTGTTCCTGGAGCTGATCAACTGAGTACTTTGCCTGGGACACTCCACTGAACATTGCTGTTTTCAGTACCTTTCCCACTTCCCACATCCGGGAGGGCACGTCTCCTCCAAGTAGGGGTCCTCTTTGTCAATATTCCCCAAAGGCAAAAGTCACAACCTTCTCTGTTTCAGATGACAGCCCAAATGAGTACCTTCCTACCATATATGGCCAATGACCACCACATTCGTCTTTTAAGCTTGATATCTCTATTGAGTTCTGAGCTAAAGCAGCCGATGCTTATTTTAATGAAGCCAGTATTTCCATGTAGATATCTAATAGGCAACTCAAACTTAACATGGTCCCGAAGGGAACTCTTGACTTCTCCCCAATGCTAAACTTGTCTTCCCTCAAACATCTCCATAAATAGAAATATTTGTATTTATTTATAGAACCCCATGGATCCAGTTGATTGAGATAAAAATTAAATTAAAATTAAATTTGGAATCAAATTAGAATTTTCTTCTTTTTCTTTGAAACACACAATTTGTCAGTAAGTTCTATTGGCCATACATGCAAAAATCCAGCCTGAATCTGTCTATCTGAATCTATCTCCACTGCTATTACCCTAGTCCAAATTTCCATTTTTCATACTTAACTGTTCTCTTAGCTGTTCCCCACTTTTCACTTTTGTACCTATAGAGTGTATTGAACAAACAATGATCTGGTGAGCTTTTAAAACCATAAATAAAATAATGTCACTTGTCTCCTGAGTACATTCTAGATTTTAATTCTTATTATTTATACTTGCAGCAAGTACATTCTCCCAGTCTGGTTTTTCATCTTTTAAAAATATTTTGATTAACATAAGGTGTTAAATCTAAAGCCGTTGACTATACCAATCTTTTCCTTTAAAGCGTGTCATCTGTTTTCCCAGTGTCTAAATGCATTTCCCCAGAACATTTTAATGTGTTTGTTTTCTTTTAAACTTCCTGGGATTGATTTTTGTGTTTCATGTGAGGTACGCATCAGTTTTCTTTTTCTCCTGTGTGGTTAAACAATTGTTCTGTCAACATTCTTGAACACTCCCCTCATTTCCCCTCGTATCTGAAATGCCAAATTTGTTCATAAACCAAGTTTCTGAAAATATGTGGGTTAGTTGTGGGGGTTCTGTCTTTAGTTCGTTGACCAAATTCTCTATCTCTATGCCAATATCACATTTATATCTTAATTTGTGGAGCTTTATAACTGTTCATTAAGGTTAAGGAAGATCTCCCCAATTTATTATTTTGCTTCAGAAGAATTTTGGCCCTTTTCAGGACTCTTTCATCTTTTGTATATAAAATCAAGTTGCCAAGTTCCACACACACAAAAAATCATGGTGAACTTCTAATTAGAATTCTATGAGAACTTTAAGCTAAAGAGATTAAAACTGATAAATATTTTTGATTATATTGAACCTTTCCAAGAATATGGTATATGGATCTATTTATTTAGGTATTTAAAAATACCTTTCAATAATATTTTATAATTTATCTACAAAGTATTTGTACATTTTATGATTCTTTGGTTACTACTATAAATAGTAAAACTGCATTTTCTGTTGCTGTCATAAAGAAATGAAATTGACTTATTTACATTGATTTTGTTTCAAGCAACTCTGTTAATCTCTTATTAATCCTAATTAAGGTTTTACAGATTCTTTGGGTTTTCTGTCTAGATTGTCTATATCATCTTAATTTTCAATACCCTATCCTCTTATTTATTTTTTTCTCGACTTATTTCCCTAGCTATAATCTCCAAAAAAATGTTAAATAGATATTGTGTTAGTGGAATCATTGTTTTTTTTCTAGATTCTAAAGAGAATGTTTATAGCATTTTGGCATCAAGAAAAGTGATAGGTAGAAGTCATTGAAGATTTTCCTTATCAGGTTATAGAATCCCCTTCTGCTCCTAGTTATGTAAGAATTTTAATCATAAGCGGATACTAAATTCTGTCAAATGTTTTTCCTGAGTCTATAAAGATCATATGATTTTTTTACCTGTTAAATATTATTGGTGGGAAATGCATTGATTAATCTGCCAAAGTTCAACAAACCTTGAAATCTTGGAATAAACACAACTTGGCAATCACATAGTATCTTTTTTAATACCTCACTAAATTAATATTTTGCTCAGGATTTTGTACTTACGCAAATATATTCAATTCTTTCTCAAAGTATTCTCAGATGGTTTAACCACTGCATAAGTCAGTATCCAAGCAGGAAAAAAATAAGACCATTCTAGATATCACAAGAAGAGGACACTTAATAGAATGAAATTCGTTGCAAGGTTATCGGATGAGTTAGAGGGGCACAAAAGGAACAGTTGCCCAATGAGGGTAATGAGGGCTAGAGAAATAAAAAGCTACCTAGTACTTGAGACTGCCACGACTCTGAGCTGCTTGCCGATGGAAGGGAGCGGACAAGCTGTTAACCTGCTAGGGAACTGTGGCAGCCCAGCTCGACCTGCCATCCCTGGAGGAGCTGCCAGAAATGAGAAACAAATCACTTCACCATTAGTCTCATTTGCCAGACTCTTGTCAGGGCCTCACATTAGCAAAACTAACGGGAAGCCAGATGGCAAGAAAGCTACAAGATACAGTTTGCGGGCTTCTACCCTCAGAGGTATAGAAAAAATACAGAGGACAAATGTGAAGTCGAGGGAAAACATTATCCATCCCAGGTATCCAGATTTATGCTAACCTCGTGAAATGAGCCAGGGAATGTTCTTTCTTTTTCTGTTCTCTGGGAGAGTTCACGAACATGAAACTGCTCAACTGAATATTTGGTAGACACAGGTGATAAACCATCTGGGCCTGGTGCTTTCTAATAAAGATTCTGAGCTACCAATTAAAGTTTTCACTGTTGGTTCACTGCGGAGCTTATTTCTATAGAGTGACGAAGGATATGGATGATCTAGCTATGATTCGGACTTACTATTTCATTCCGTCTCCTAAATTTTTTGAATTATTTTAATCCTTTTTTCCCTTATATTTTTCCCTTATATTTCTGCATTTCTGAACATACTTGCGTGGGTCTAAATAAAATATTCTGTAATATTTATTAATTCAGAAAGCTCAGCCTTTACATACAGTGGAAACTTGTGCATACCCGGGGGGAAGGAAGTATTCACTAGATGCAAAAGACCTTATAGAAGCTGGATGTAGAAGCTGGATTTAGCTGTGAGCTGGGCTGCCTTTATGCACGTGAGACAATGCAGTTAGCTAGCTGCTCAGGGCTTCCACACCAAGGACTCGGTCTGGTTTTATTGCTTTGCTGTCACTGCCTAGAAATTTGTCATGGTTTTTAAAAAGGGGACCCCACATTTTCTTTTTGCATCGGACCCTGCAAATTATGTAGCTAGCTGGCTCTGCTGTGAGTATTGGATTGGCTTGGAGTTAAGCTTTCTTTTTCTTTTCTTCCTTTTTTTTTCTTTCCCCTTTGGTTAATTGCTAAAAAGTATTCATTAACTGTGAAAATAAGTATTTTTCTAAGGCCTTATTAAAACAATAATTCAAATATTCTTTACGAAAGGAATTACAGCATTGATTTAAGAAACCCGGATTTACAATGTAACAAAGGAGAAATGGGTTTAATATTGAGTTGGATTGTTCCACAAACTGTGGGAGAAACAAAGAATTTGATGTTGAAAATTGAACAACTGTGATCCACACTGCTCTTTTATAGGATTTTACTACAGAATTAGCTTAGGTCAATTGGCTGTTAGTGATCATGTCCACAAGTCAGAGTAAGTTTCTAAATAGCTTTGCTTACAAAGAATAGCATGCCAACCACCGCTTTATTGAATTTGATCATTCTGATCATTTCTTTATATGAGTAGATAGATGCTGGCCTGAAAAAGCTTAGCATCTGTCAAATATGAGATAGTTGTTTTAAAACTACACATTCATACAAAGTCAGTTTCTACATTGCCAGTTGAGACCTGTACTTTTATGTCTTTTGACATTGATATAAGTGGCTGAGCAAGAAGCAGAAGTGTTCCGTCTCAGATGTAGCCCAAGGGCGTCCCATCCAATATCTAAATTTAAGTCCTTAGAGAACATATACAATTTGATGGGATTATATATGATACATTCTTAGGAGTCTTTTCCTATAGTCTGTTCTCTATTTGGCCTCTCTGATCAAACATGGTTTGGTTTTGTTTTTACTTTCTTTGTTTGGATATGCTTGGTTTAGCTCGATGCTAATCTTGATCAAACCTGGAACTGGAGTCCACAACCAAAAAATTCCTGAAGGACTCTCTCAGAATGTTAAAATAAAGTCCCAGGAGATTTTTAGATATTTATAAATCCTGGAGAGGTCAAGAGGCCCTCATTCCATCTCAGTCTCCTTGATTTGGCAAGTTCAAATATCCATGCTACTTTATACTATTTGTTTGTAGGAATGGTTCAGGAGAGAAACCTCAAACCAACCCCAGGGGCTTTGAACAACCTGGAGAGAGCCCCAAATCCTAATTTTTAAAAAAAAGATTTTATTTATTTATTTGACAGACAAGCAGGAAGAGTGAGAGAGGGAGAAGCAGGCTTCTTGCTGAATAGGGAGCCCATTGTGGGGCTCAACCAGGACCCTGGGATCATGACCTGAGCCGAAGGCAGACCTTAATGACTGAGCCACCCAGGCACCCCACCCTCCAAATCCTAGTTTTGATGGTGTTTCATCAGAGCTTATGAAAGATATCAGTGGAATAAGTTCTGGGGCTGGTGGGTAAGTCCTAGATTACAAGATTAAGCCTCTGGAACAAGAGAATGATCAAATATACCTCAAATCAAGGCAAAAATTCCTTTTCTGAGAAATGAAGTTACTCTGATATAAAAGCAAATCAAGGTGCTAAAAATGCATCCTAGATGCTGATTCACAATGGCCTTTTGACCTAGCTCCAAGTAAAGCTGTCCCAATACTCAGGAGATTTATGAGGTCACCCTTCAGGTGGTAAATAACCAATATTAATATTAGGATAGCCAACATTTACTGAGAGAATAATATGAGTACACACTGTTCTTTATATGATTCTTAATTCTCTCAGGAACTCATGGAACACACAATTATTATCTTTATTTTAGTGGTAAAGAATACTAGACTCAAAATGTTCAAACAACCTTATAAAGTTAGTGAGTAGCAAAATCAAGACTCATACTCTAATCTCTGGCATTAACACTTGGCTTCCTCAGTGGTCTTATCATGTAATTTTGACCTCTGTGGGAAGAGACCCTTCTCCAAGGTCACTGAAGGAGAGCCAGGGTATTTCAAGCATTGTGTTCCAAATGGGAAAATGCATGTCACATACTTGATTTCATGTTGTAAAGTGTCAGAAAATATTATTTCTCATGATGCTGGAAACTAGACACTAAGGGACAAGAGCCTAGGTGTTAGATTCTAAGTTCCAGTTGATGACCCAGCTCTAGCTTCTTATGTGATTATCAGAAAGTTTCCTTTTCCCTGCTTGAAAAACCGGAAACTATTCTTCCCCACTTTGTAGAATAGTTGCGGTAATCAGGTAAGTTGATATTGTACTTAGCACTCTGCTTGGCACTCAGAAAGTGCTCAAGAAATCGTAGCGATTGTTTGCAAACATATTCCTGTCATGGTCTTCGTCGCTTGTCATGTGGAGCCACAGAGTCGATGTGGGAGCTTTGAAAATCCTTGATATCAGAAACCACCACGAAAGTGAGTCAGATGGAGAGGTACAAGGGTGGTCCTCTGACCAAGCAAAGCCCGAGCTCGCACAGCCACCAAGCAAGGGAAATGAAAAAGAACAGCAAGAAGCAGAAAAGTCACCAAGAAGTGTCAGCCTCCTGGCCTCCTGCCGGCAGAAGGAAGGAGACCTGAGGGACTCCGGGCACCATTATCGTGCTGAGTGTGGGAAGTCCGAATCCAGATCACTTCACTGCCATCAGCTGGGTTAACCGAACTCCTTGACTGTCCTCCTCTAAGCTCCTGTGCCTCTGGGAAGTCAAAGCTTACTCCCTTTAATTATAAGTCATCCCTGACTCCCCTTAATTGTATTCCTCAGCTTTCCCAGTGTTTTCCTTTCAGCTCAGAAAGCAATCACTTAATAATATCATATGAAGGGAAAAAAATCTTTCTCCAGTGTACAAAATTGCAGGTAATTCTGTTATTCAATTCAGATAATACCCTTTCCTGAACATAACCTCCTGTCCTAAATTGAAACCCTAAATGAGCTGCAGGCACTTAAAAAAATGGCTTAAGGATAAGGTACCCATGGTTTCTCTATTCTTATATTAGAGAACGATATTCTCCCAGAATTTTCTGGCATGCCTATCCATTTGAGCCCCAGAATCCATTTTGGTGTGTTTCAATTGCTTCAAAGAATGTAAAACATCATTACCATAATTGCCTCCATATCTTTATAAATATTGCAATATTGGTAGGGCAAATGTAATCTTAGTAAAACCTAGATTGTCTTTTGAGAAGATTTCATTTAATATCTAGAGCTTTAGAACCCTTTGTGGGTAGAATTTGTATTAATAGAAATAACTTCATATATTTTATTTCTTCACTGACCAAAGAAACGAGTTGTTTTCCAAGGTTAATTATCTCTGTCTTCTAAAAATACTTTTTTTTGTGGGGCGCCTGGGTGGCTCAGTCCATTAAGTGTCTGACTCTTAATTCTGGGGCAGGTAAAGGTCTCAGGGTTCTGGGATCAAGTTCCACATCAGGCTGGGGAGTCCGCTTGTCTCTCTCCCTCTGCCCCTCCCCATGTGCTCTCTCTCAAATAAATGAATAAATAAATCTTTTAAAGAAATATAAATAAAAATAAAAATACTTTTTGGTTAATAAAAATATTTAAATTCTTTTTCTTTAAAAAGCAAGGTACAACATACCATGTTCTAACAAAATTTCAATACACTGTGCATGTAAACAGTTCTGGTTATAAGCTAGAGAGCACAGTTTCCTTGAATGTTATAGTTTTCCTATCTCTTTTAGTGCTATAATTTTTCCTGGCAATAAATAATGTACTTCTATTGAATCCAAAATTACAGTAAATGTGCTCTGTGCAGATAATTTAGCACCTGTCAATTCCCAAACCCTATGATTATAGATCTTAAGGACCTGAATTATATTGCAAAAATAATGAGTTGAAGACTGATTGCCCATGTGTATCTATTAACATAGCCGTGAATTTTTTCTACTGCATTGAATAGATAGATCGGAGCATGAGGCATTCAATAACCCATAGCAACATGCTGGATTTAACAGGTTTAGATCTTTAAAAAATTAACTACAATCATAGCTAATATTCTTCCTCTGGGGATTAAGAAGGGCAAGTTTTTTGGTGGTATACACAATGCTGGGTAGTAGCCAAGTGTACCTTGGAAAGATGACCCCAGGCTGGGCAGCTCTGGAGGAGTGAATATGACAGGGGACCCTGAGAAAGAGCCACAGTGCTGCTCACCATCTCACTCTCCCCACCAAATCATGGAACTACAGAGAGGAGGAACTATCTTTAAAAAGGAAAACTGTTAAAGTGCACAAACAGTATTGACCTCCTACCCACTCTCACATTTTCCATACTTTCAGAAGTCATGTTAGAATTATTTGAATTGAACTTTATATTAATATTTTTTTCTGCTGTGAATATCAATTTTATTCATTCAGCTACCAAAATAGTGTTTTATTTATGTGGCCAGAATTACAACATGGTAGGGCTGGAAGATTATTTAGAAATCATTGAAATTCTATTAAAGATGCAGTTTATGTGAGGTGAGGGCACTGGGGCCTACTGAAGCTATGTGCCCAGCCAAAGACCAAGGCAAGAGCAGGCCCCCCGACCCCCTCTCCTGCCCTGGATATTGCTGTAGACACTAACCTTGGAATACGTGCCCACTGAGCAGTATCTGAGCCTTCCTTAAACACCCCAAAAAACTGAAGGGGAGAGTTTTCCAGGGGCTGCTTATGCTACACTTTTTTAAATTGGCTGAGATTTGGAGCAAGGGGGTACCTGAAGTATTGAAAATAAAATTTGTAAGGATGTCCGTGGGTCTACTTCTTTCTCTTAGTCTCTTTTTTTCTGATTCATCTCTTAGGTTCTGACCTGGAAACATCCCATCAAAAGGGATCAAATCTTCATCAAAGGAAATGCTTTGCTGAAGACAACTTTCTTATCCTAAATTCTGGGTTTGGTCAAAGATTGGCTGGGCTCACTCAGCTTTATGGGGCATCCAACCCTAGCCCTTAATCATGACTGAGTTTTTATAAGAGGAAACCACTCAGTCTTTAGCCAAGGAAAATGGGGGGAGTTGTGACTCTGAGTTGGAGGTGGGATTATTTCATTTATTTGGGGAGGGCCTGGCTTACCATATACATCCTTGCTTGAGCTTCCCACTTTCCTCTGTATGTATCACGGTACAAGAAAGATTTATCCTGCATTCATTTTCAACTGAGGCATCAAACATAGATGTCAGACCTCAAAATGACTGAAGCAAATCCTTATGTGTAGAACTAGCCAAGGTAGTTCTGATTCCACATTTTTAAACTTCATTGCCAACTTCAAAGGTAAAAGATTTGAGAGCAGGAAGAAAGGGGGGCATGTGTGAGAAATTTTTAAAGAGAGAGAGTCCCCCGTCCCTACCCAAGCACACAGGGATGAGGGGAGCTGACTTCCAATCCCGTGGTTAGTAAGCCAGGAGACTGCTCAGAGAGCTTGCTTTGTAGCCTGAGTCAACCTGGGAAAGTTTAAGAGGTCTGTGAGCAGAATGGAGCTGAACGCTTTGGGATAGTCCAGCACACTTGAGTTCATCAGGACAAAGGATGTTTAAGGGTTTTCTGTGGCCAGATGACAGCCATGTTGGAGAGGGACAGGGAAGAAGAGCCAAAGTGAGCTGGAGAAATTTGAAGTCCTGTTTCAGAAGAACTTCCAAAGGATAGGACCTCTCTTTGGACAACTGGAAAACTAGGAACCAAGAGTAGTGTGGTAACTGCAGAAACAGATTCCAAGTCCATCAGGAGAGCAGCTTCTCATGGACACGGGAGAGTACCCAAGGAGGAAGAAGCCCACTTAAAACCTCCATCGAGCCCAGGGAGTGTTCCTTCCCCTCCTTTCTCCTCACTTCCCACAGCTAAAGGGCTTAAACCACATTTAGCAAGGGTGGCAGAAGCAGAGCCAGAAAGAGAGAAGCTAAAGCTAGCCAACACCACCTCCTAATGAGTGACTGGGTCTTACCCGTTGTCTTCCTTAGAAGGTAATACAAAGCAAGTTTACTTAGTACGCTCTGGGTTCCAATGGCAAGTTATTCTTGATGTAATTTGGGTCCTAATTTTGAGCACTTTGTTTGGATTCTGTGCCTCATTTTTAAAGCTCACTTTATTTTGTAAGTGATATTAATTATAGTACTTCAGTATGTTCATGGGACCTCATACATATATCATTTGTTTGTTTTGATCCCTAATTTTCTTAATAGTCTGGTGATTTATCTGGCTGTTGGGTTTTTTTTTTCTTTTTAAGATTTATTTGTTTATTTTTGAGAGAGAGAAAGTGCATCCAAGAGCAAACAAGCAGGGGAAGAAGGACAGGGAGCGGGAGAGGGAGTGTCAGGCAGACTCCGTGCTGAGCACAGAGCCCAACAGGGGACTCGATCCCATGACCCGGAGATCACGACCTAAGTGAAAACAGAGAGTCGAATGCCCAACCTACTGTGCCACCCTGGGGGCCCGGTTGGTTCTTTTTTAAGAATAAGACACTAACAAGCTGATGGTCATCCCATGGGGCAGGAGCTGGGTCTGCACTTGATGAGAACATCGAGGCTGTGGCAAACTTTTCGCCTTGGGGGATCACCAGCCCTCAGCGTCTCTAGGACTTCTCCCTCGGGTCGCAGTTTTCTTAGAATGGTTCAGCAGTAGTTCTCACATTACAGCTGCATCAGAATCATCTGGAAGGCCTGTTCCAATGGAGGATTGAGCCTTATGCACCCAGCCCCCAAGTCTGTGATTCAGTAGGTTGGGAAAGAGACTCAGGAGAATGTACATTTTTATCAAGTTCTGAGGTGATGGAGATGTTGTCGGTCTGGGGACCACACTGAAAATCACTGCCCGAAGCGCAGAGTTTCTCAGCCCCGGTACTCTTGATATTTTGTGCTGGAGAATTCTCCGTGGTGCAGGGCTGCTCTGTGTATTTGTAGGATCCCTGGCTTCTCCCCATGAGATGCCAGCATCAGGCATGTCTCAAAGCATTGCCAAACCACTGAGACCCTAAGGAGTCCTTGTGGCTCCCGCCCGGAAAATCAAAACCTCGCTGCAAGCAAGCTGGGAGGCAGTGGGGCCCTGGGCCTTCCATTGGGAGTCCATTTCACGCCCTTATTTTTGGCATTCCCTCTCACCAGTCTGATCTCACCCTACATTTGCACCTGTACATCTGTCTAAAGATAAGTCTCTTCAACAGGGGAGGAGCGGGCCAGGGTCCTGGGGAGGGAACCCGGGGGTCTGACTGACCCTCGCATGAACTTTCGACCCACGCTCCAGGGCACAGCTTTGCTCTGAAGTTCTGCTTTCAGAACTGTTCGCTCTCCCTAGGGTTGGAGCCTTTCTGAAGGTTGGCTGAGCTAAGCAGCTCCCACTCCTGCAAGCCCATAGGTCTGTTTTCCCCGGTCTGCGGAATCAGGTGCCGTTCACCCAACTGCTTTCCCGAGTCCAAGGTTCTGTTGACATCTTTCATCTGCTCTTATCTCTTCTCCCACTCTCTTTGTTCTGGCTCTGTGCCCTTTTATACATTTATTTTCAATCTGGAGTATTGCAAAGGAGCAACGAACAGCATGGATGTTTAATCTGCCATTTCTTTCTTTCTTTTTTTTTTTTTTTATTAACATATAATGTATTATTTGCCCCAGGGGTACCAGTCTGTGAATCATCAGTCTTACACAATTCACAGCACTCACCACAGAACATGCCCTCCCCAATGCCATTTCTAACCAGAATTCCCAGCTGCTTTTTGGACATAAGGTCTCGGTACAAGGGAGAAGAGAAAGAGCATACAAAGTATGTGAGTTGGGGAGGTGTTATTAATGATTTTGGCTAAACATGAAGAAAAGAAATTTGAAGGTATGAGATACATTCTATTCCTATTTCAATTTTTTTGCCTAAAGGCCTAATTGTTACACTTTGTTATCACCTATTCAATAAAAACAACATTTTTGGTAGCAGATAGAGCCCTTAAGAGACTCAAATATTGAGCAAGACAATATTTCTTAAAACCTTTTGTAAATGTCAGATATACACCCATGTTAGGTTATGATTCCTCACTTAAAAATATAAAGATTATAGGCCTTCATTTTACCCTTAAAATCAAAGCAGTATATTCTTACAGTAGACTTGCTTTCCACTTTGAAAATAACACTGGGACTAAGCCAAATAGCTTAGAAGTGAGAATTAAACCCCTTGAAGCATTTGGAGGTGGGTTGTTTGGTTTGTTTGTTTGTTGTTGTTATTAATATTCTAGTCAGTGGAACCACTGGGCTGCTTCTCCGAATACGAACAATCTGAAATCCGAACGCAATCCGAAAGTGCGATTTAGGTCTTAGTCAGACTTGCTTGTGTGTAACTTTTCTTACTGTTGAAAGAGAGCCCAGCTCATGACTTTTGGGGATCAGGTGGGATTTAGCTGCACGTAACCAAAGGGGATATTGAATTCAAATTCAGTAATTAGCAAAATGACAAGTGAAAATTCTTCACAAATAAATATCTGGCTCTGGGAAAATTACCAGATCCCTCAGGAGCAAATCTCTCCTGGTAGAGGAATTGTAAAACTATCACAGCTGAAGTGGACTACATGTCCTACGAATCCAACTTTGACTTGACATGTGACTTCCTTCTGAGCTTTCTACACGTACAGCCATATGTCACAAAATGTCCTCCAGCTGCTTTAAGAGCTTTTTGGATGTTTGAATTTTTCTTTTCTTGATCAGTGCTTTTTGAATATAAGCACTTTGAAAAATTTGGGTTAGCACATGTTTATTAAACATAAATTCATATGTCCATTCCATTATGACTTACTTGAATCCCAGTATATAGACAGACCACAGGATTTCTGCTAGAATTGTGTAGTATCTGGTGCTTTCAAGCTAACAGGCTATAAGAAATAATGTGGTGTTCTTGCCCTTGATTGTCAAAACACCTGTTGACTTACCATCGTATATGGTGCAACTGGAATGTGCTAAGATGGAAAATCCATGGAAAATGTGGGAGGAGGAAGAAGAGGTCATAGACATACCATAGTATGTCAAAAGTATACATCCAGATCTAGATCTAGATAGACTATATAGAATGTATATTCCCTATAAATATAAATATATTATACAATTTATACAAGAATAATACATATATATAAAAAGCAAGCCAAATGAAAATATGGTTTAGAGTGTCAGTGAAAACTTGGAAATGAAGAAAGTATCCATGAGAAAAATTTGTCATAAGAGCCAGTGGAGTATGGTGGCAGAATCACTAGATTAGGCATTTGGAGATCTAGCTATGTGACCTCCAATATAAATCATCTGGCTCCTCTAAAATTACATTTTTTTCACTTGTAAAATGAAGGTAATATCTGTCTTAGCCCTCAGGCATCTCTGAGGATTTACTGAGATAACATATGTGACATCACTTTATAAGTTATATATATAATATGAATGTGAGTTGTTAACAAAAGGAGAATCATAGGAAAATAGAACTGGTGATGCCCATAGGAGGTTGTTTGGTTCATTTACATGCCTAAGCCACTCAGGAGAGTGACTTACCTGTATATGCCTTTGATGTATTTTGTGGTATTTCAATTTTCTCCACACGCTTAAAATTATATTTATTAACATGAGGCATAGCACTTTTTTAGTATGAAATAGTTTTGAAAATAGTTTTAAATTATTTCCAAGGAACCATCTATCACATAAATGGGATTCTTCTTACACAGATGATATTACTGAATTCCGTAGAGATGAACTTCCCAGCGTAGGGTCCCTTGATAGACTTTGGGGGAACTTGGTGGCTTCGCTGAAAGTACACGTGAAAGTGTGTATATGTGCTAGGGGAGATTTTCTGGGGAGAATATACAGCCCTGGGAAGAATGTGCTCCAGGTGGTCTGTGCCCCTCCAGAAGGACAGAGAAAATGTCTTTCTGGGAGGAGGAAATGAAATTAAAATTTAGAAATTACAACTTACGTTCACTGAGGGCTCGGTACACCCAGGCACTGTGATAACTAACAGCTTTTTTTCTTTGACTACATTCACAACAAAATCCTGAGAGAGGAAAAGATCCACAGCACCTTTTAGGAAATGCTTGAGTCCAATGTGTCATATTAAGGTGCATACCCTGGGCCAGAATTTTTATGTTTTTAGAAAGGTAAGTTGATGCCTCCACTATACATTAAACAGTAAATATATCCAAGTGGTTCTGAGAGATTGCCTCATAATCGTAAATGCATAAATAAAAGTTTTAAAAAGATTCCCATTAGTTTATTCCATACAAGTCAGATTATGATGTAAAACAAGCTATGAAAATGCATTTTCTTTTCCTAGCTCTTAGGATTTTGGAATTGCAGGTGAGGGATCATAAACTTGTAGTCTTATCATCATTTAGTAAATGAGAAGATGGCTTCAGGAAGTTAGGAATAGCACTGGTTTGCACAGTCAGCAGGTGACCAAACAGGTTTAAATTCTGGTCTTCTGAGTCCTGGTCTATGATATTTTAAGAATTCAATGCAGATGGATATGAGAAATCCTAAGAGACACAATTCTGTCCTAATTCACAGCTATTACCAGCCATCCACCTTATTGTTCTTATTGTCTCTATGGATTCTCATTTTCCCTAGCAACCATAACCAGCTAGGTGACAAGAGTGTGGGAGAAGGAAGACAGAGCCAGAGTCCAAACCATTCCTAGAATCCTGAGATGCTAATGGGAAAGCTGACCATCAGATTTAGGTGAATTGGTGGCCAGTCCGTGAGATCTTCCCAAGAAGAATTCGAAGTTCACGGAACATTATAAAAGTATTTCTTGAAGGCCTACTATGTGTTACATACTCTTCCAGGCACTGGTCATGCAATGAAGTGTATGAAATTCTCTACTGTGGTAATATACAAGTAACCACGTACCCAGAGCACACTTGGCACCTTCACATAGAATTTGGAAAAAAGTCCAGACCACAAGATGGGCTCTCCTTAGGTAATAATAGTCTCATAGACATATGTGGGTCTCAATTCCAGGAGAGGGGGCTTTCACAGGAAACCAGAAGAAAGAGAGAAATCCCTTGAATTCTGTGTTCCATCTTTCCTATTATCAGGCAACAGTATTAATTCGCCATGCTCTCAAAATATTTGGAAAGGAGAAATAAGTCAGGGAATCCACGAAGGCAGGATGAGGGTCGCTGACAGGAACTGATCAGCTAGGATTCCACTGAGTCATCAGCAAGGCAGAGCCAGAGAGGGTCCACGTGGGCCAGGTAAGGGTAGAAGTGGAGGAGATACACAGCTGGGAGCATGGGACAGAGGCCCTGCCCTTCTGAAACTCGAGTCATGGCATCATCAATCAAGAGCGGACTGAGAGAAAGAGACTGACCCCCCAGTGGGGTTCTTTTTCTGCCCAAGGCTAGACTACAGGTTGAGACAGCATGACTAGAGTGGAAGGCTGGGAACCAGGCGTTTGCTCATGGACCATCGGAACAGTAAAAGCAGAAAGAACATACACCATGATACCAGAAGATTCCATGAAACCGTGGGGACAGATGGGTCAGCTGAAATGGAAAGTGTTCAGAGTACCTGATGGGATGAATGATTGTGTGGACAAGCTGGAAACGTACCAGCTACTCAGAATATCATTTCTATATTAAAATGAGCTGTGTATTCTGAGCCACCCATGTCAAAACAGAAATTTTAAGGAATTCTGAACTGGAGATAGTTGAATTACAATTTGTCAGTTGTGGAGGCTGCCGCCAAGACCCACTAGGTGGCAGTGTGGTCGTGATTTGCTGGTAAACACAGACCAGACTAGAGCTGAATCTCAAGCTATTAGTTTTTTCTGACATTTAGAAGTTCACAATAGAAAATGTTCCTGGAATAATGGATGGAAAGTCAAACAATGAGTACCATGTGAGCAGCCATTGACATATAAAATAAAACTGTTTTACAAGTACTTAACAATGGAGCATTTATAAAAAGTCAAAACAGCTGTGTCGTTCGCTGGGTTTTTAAATGATTCTTCTGATAGGTGAACATTAAATATATCTAAAATAGAGATAGGTGATAGAAGACGACAATGACGACAATGGATACCTCTCTCCCAGCCCTTACAAAAGCCAGGCGCCCTAGCTGCGCCTAGCAAGCTTCCAGGGTTTTCTGGACCAGGTTTCACTTCCTTCATACTAATCCAAGTTCCCTGTTGGTTTTGGAGATGCCATTGGAGACCAATCCCTGACAAGTGACCTCCTATGACCATCTTACTTCATTTTTTGCATTTGTATTTCCCCCAAATTATGTACAAAGCACACTAACATTTGGCATTGTAAAATTTCCCTGTTCTTTCTTCTTTCTTGGATTGCCGCTTATTAGCTGTGTGATATATGACCCATTACTTAACCCCTTTGTGCTTCTTTTTCTTTATCTGTTAAAGGGAATGATGATAGTATTAACCTCTGCAGGTTATTGCAGGACTGGCATGAGTTAATACAAGAAGAGATTAGATTAATTGGTCACATGGTAAACATCATGAAATAGTTTGCTTTCAACCAGAAAGTAAGGTGAGAAGGAAGAAACTGCATTCTGGTTCCCTTTTATTAGTGCCTTTTAAGTGCTGGATATATAGCATATATGCTCAATAAATATTTAAATCAATCAATAAATAAATGAGTGACTAAAATGTGATGGTGCACTGAGATGCACAGGGATGACTTAGTAAATACAATCCAGCCCTTAACATTTGAAACATCTTTTTTTTCTTGAAGATTTTATTTTTAAGTAATCTCTACATCTTATCTGGGGCTCAAACTCACAACCAGGAGCTCAAGAGTCGTCACATGCTCCACCAACTGAGCCGGCCGGGTGCCCCAGGAGCATTTAAAGAACATATTAATGCATGATTAAAGTTAGAACACTTCACAAATAAGCCTTTAAAATATTTCTTTACATTTTAGATTGATCAAATGTTATTAAATATCAGGATAATAGTTTAAAAAGATGAGCTGAATCCCCAAATATTGATTTTTTAAAAAGATTTTATTTATTTGAGAGAGAGAGAGAGCACAAGCAGGGGAGAAGACAGGGGGAGAGAGAAGCAGACTCCCCACTGAGCAGCGAGCCTATGTGGGGCTTGATTCTAGGAGCCTGGGATCATAACCTGAGTTGAAGGCAGATGCTTAACTGACTAAGCCATCCAGGCACCCCCTCCCAAAATATTGATTTAAAATAGTAGACATTTTTGGTTAGAAGTTACCTTTGAGATAAATAGGTTAACCCTTTTATTTTTGGACTAGAAACCGGGCTTTTAAATTCAGTATGGTTTTTTGTTTGTTTGTTTGTTTGTTTGTTTTTTAGTATTTTGCTTCCCCAGTTTGGCAAAAGCCATTACTATGAGTATATTAAGTGTGGTTGATTTTGCTGTTAAAAACATATGTGAGGAATACTCTTGACATTTATATTTTGGTATGGTTGCATCCATTTATATAATATTGAAGCATAATTTTTGGAACTGCCTTCTTTACCATCAAAATATAAAAATCTATTTTAAGATCTGTACTTAGCTTTTTTCAAATTGTGAAGCACTTACTTCACTGTTTGCACCAATTTACTGTGTGCTTCCTTCCCCTTTGATACTATTTCTTTTGCCTTGAAGAAACAAAGTTAAAAATCTATGTATCAGAAAAAAATTAGTCATGGGGTAGAACAAGTGATCTTTTAAAAATATCAAGTCAAATTTTAAATTCAAAATATCTGAACATTATTCTTGAAAATAGATGCAACTAAAATAACATGTATTACATTTTGGAGAAAATTTTTTGGAACTGGAAAATGTTAATCCATGCAAAAAAACTCACCCAGACGCAGTGACCTAGTGTGGTTTAGGAACAGCATGCACACAAGAACTAATCCATTCCTTTTGCCACACTGGGACCTTCCCATGCAAGCTTGCCAAGGATTCAGGGTGTTTGTCCTTGTTTTAAATGATAATCTTGTCATTTTTAAATTAAACATATTTTTATTGCCATAAATTCCAGTGTAACCTTCAGTGAAATCGCAGGTACCATTCGGCCACAGAGAACTGTATGCATTCACAAACAAGAGTTGTGCAAGGCTTTTAGTTTGGCAGAAATCTCATTGCAGTTCAAGCTAGGATCTATGTATTTCTTTGCACTTTTGGTGCAGTCCAGTACCGAGATTGTTCTTTAAATACCATGGCTTGAGTGGGTTTGACAACATGAGGGACATTTTTGATCTTGGCATGAGTAAACTGAGTGGAGATTTGGAGCCAAGTGTGCTGCAGAGAAACTGGGGGATAAGAAAATATAGGCTGGGAGGATGAACCGGTTTTTATAAAGATGTGGTGCTGGGAAGTGGGAGAAGAATTGGCTGAGGGGGATCTGAGGTCATGGCAGACTGTCCAGTGGTGTTGTAGGTGGAGAGAGGCTCTACAGCAAGGCTGCAAACTGATGCAAGGGAAACATCTTAGTGTGCTGGAGGGGACTGGTTTCAGACACAGAGGGACTGCTACAATTTTCCCATTGTAGCAAAAGAGAGGGAAGAAAGTCAAGGTCAGATACAAACAGCTGGTGGATTAAGTGATTGGAATATAATCCTCCTGTGTATTTCCTCAGTAAAGTCCAAGACAGCCACAGTTGATGTATTAGGTTTATAACCTCGAACTTGGTACAGGTTTTCAGCATTTAAACATATTTTAATGTATCTTTGATGCATGCAAAAGCATGTTTGTCATGCATGTGTAAGTTATGAAGTATACATAGTACAGGAAAGTCCTGGGCTCCTTCCACTCACTTAAAAGCTTCACTTTGGAACTTGACCACAACCACTCACATGCCTGGGTACTCCTTCCTGATCCTGTTGCTCTGACTTCTCTCCGAAAGTAGCCAAGATTTTGAAATGTGGGTTGTAACATTAGTATAAACTAGTGGTCCATTGCATCCTAATGCTTTCCTGTATGATTGTCTCATGAGGGACAACAAGCAGTTATGGTGTTAAATAAACTTGGATCAATTAGCAATTCTAATAGATGCCACATATGATTTAATACAGAATTTTGAATAGCTCATATTTAATTCCTTTAAAATTATACCATGGAAAAGGGGCCTTACGAGAGATGATAAAAGGAAGATGGGTTTGAATAAAACTTCCACATGCACTTGACTCATGTTTGAGTCACATCCAAAGCCATAGCACAGGTGTGACTCAGTCTATAAACTCTGCTGACAGGAAATATCACATTTATTTATTATTTTAAATCCATATAAAATCTTCACCAAGCTCTTATGCTGCCAGACAGGTGAGAAATTCAGTCTTAGTCATTAAGGTTGCAGAAGAATCGAGAAAGTATATGTGGTGCTGACAAAATGGGGGAAGACTGTTTCCTCTGTAGTTCATCATGGTCTTCTTCTCCCCATGCTTTACACCCATGCCCTCCGCCACCAGGCCACATGGAAGCCGGCCAGCCTATGCTTGAGACCCAGCCTTGGTGGAGCTAGGGGACCGGCAGATCCCCGTGCAGAACGGCCATATCTCTGGGGCTCTGCCCTGAAGCTAAGCTCAGAATCCTGCACATAGAACTCCATTCTTTTCCTTCTCTGTTGAAATCTTTCCACCTGCCTCTGTCGACCTCAGAGGCACTACCTTCTCTCACCTCTACCCCTGCTGCACTTACCTGAGTAACACCAAGGATGTCAGGCTTTCACAAAAACCAAGAAAATTCTGTTTTTTTCAAGTGGTTTATGCTTTTCATTCTGCCATGATTATCCTCTAAGTTGAAGGAGCACAGCCCTGAGCCCCATTTGAAATTGTCAGTGGAAGAGAAGGGAGGAGGGAAACACATTTAAACAAATTACTAACCTCAGCGAAGAGTCCTGCAACATTTCTATGTACGGCATGGGCTTCTTATTAAAGAAAATGTTTTTGGTTTTGTTTTTTTCAAGAAAGAAAAAAGAGGAAAGCTGTGTTCTATGTGATACTGGATTTTGACCTTGTGTGACTATTGAGAAAATGGAGATGTTCCCACCTAGCTCATCTCCCTCATTTTAGGGCCAAGGCAACTGAGTTCCAGAGACAACATGGTATAGTAGAGATAGCAAAGGCTTTGCAGTTAGCAGAATGAAGTTAGCTCCCCAATTCGGTGCCTTATTAGTTCAGTGATCTTGGGCAAGTTATACAGTCTCTCTGAAATTCAGCGTCCTCATCTGTAAAGGGGGATCATGACACCTATCTTACAGGGCCGTCAGGAGCTTTAAGCCCTGACATGCATATGTGGCCTCTTACACAGAACTGGCCCATAGAAGGCATTCGAGAATGCTAGCCTTGTTGCCCTGGTTCACAGCCAAATATGCAGGATGTGGCAGATCCAGATGAAATCTCCGGTTCTCCTACTTCCTGCACACTTCCTTTCATGTTGCACCATCAGTGCGGTCCTTTGAAAAAGGCCATGAAATATGGAGGACTAGGCCCTATCAACAGGAAACAAACCTGTTACCAGCAGACAGGTGGTATGCACGCTCAGTGCTAAAAGGACATGGCCTTTATCAATCAATTCTTTTCATTGAAAAGATTCATAATCTTTGCAAAAACACTTGGCTGCAGCAATCGCCTTGTCTCTGAGCTCCAGGGGACGGGCCAAGGCCTGACAGTAGCAGAGGGTCAGGCTCCCAGCTGCTATTTTTCTCAAGCTCACTTTCCCATCCCCAAAGATGAGCCAAGTGGTCAGCAGGCAGTTGACCAGCAGCATTTGTCATGCTCCAGGGTGAATGGAAATGAGGCCAAGCTTGTGAATTCTCTCCCCTAGTGGGTGGGTATGCTCCAGAAAGGGAAAACAATGTGCCAAGACTGATGAGCCCAGCCCTGATGCTGGCCAAGCAACTGTCTAACATGCATGACCTGTCCCGAGGACAGCCACAGCCCTGCCCAGTCACCACCGAGGAGATAATCCCATTAGCGAATCTTCCTGTCAGTACCGCCAGTATCCTGCTGAGTGAAGAACAATATACTTATTCTTACTATGTGTTTTAGACTTAAGCAAATCAGATCCATAATTATTAATTCATTTATTCACTCAACCAACATTGTCAAGCAGGAGATTTTCTTTTTTTTTCCCCCCCAAGATTTTACTTATTTATTTATTTTTTAAAACGTAATTCTTTTTTCTTTTAAGATTTTATTTATTTATTTGACAGGCAGAGATCACAAGTAGGCAGAGAGGCAGACAGAGAGAGAGGAAGGGAAGCAGGCTCCCTGCCAAGCAGAGAGCCAGATGTGGGGCTCGATCCCAGAACCCTGGGATCATGACCTGAGCCGAAGGCAGAGGCTTTAACCCACTGAGTCACCCAGGCGCCCCGAGATTTTACTTATTTATTTGAGAAAGAGAGAGTGTGAATGAGGGGAAGGGTAGAGGGAGACAATCTCAAGCAGACTCCACGCTGAGCACAGACTCTGACTCAGGACTTGATCCCACAAGCCTGAGATCAAAACCAAGAGTTGAACTCAAATAATTGAACCACGCAGATGCCCCAAACCTAAGGTTTTCCAAGCCAACCTTATCAAACACATACTTTGTGTCAGTGGATTTCTATGCACTACCTATTAAAATGAAAGCTAACATTTATTAAAACAATGCATTAAGCACTTTACATGAGTTAACACTTTAATTATCTGAAAACACTTATGAGCTATTTTCTCATATCCTGCTTTACAGTCGAGGAAAATGAGGTTCGGATTGCTAGGTACATACCGTAGTAGACCTGGGGTTTGAATCCTGATTTGCCTGTGTTCAATCGATGTATGATACCACATTCTATGGTACAACCCAGTGCATGCCATTATCTCTGGAAGATTTTCATTCTAAAGAAGGAAGAAGGGGGACGCCTGGGTGGCTCAGTTGGTTGGACGACTGCCGTCGGCTCAGGTCATGATCCTGGAGACCCGGGATGGAGTCCCACATCGGGCTCCCAGCTCCACGGGGAGTCTGCTTCTCCCTCTGACCTTCTCCTCGCTCATGCTCTCTCACTGCCTCTCTCCCAAATAAATAAATAAAATCTTTAAAAAAAAAAAAAAAAGAAGGAAGAAGGAATCCTAATGACAACTATAGAAGACAGACCTGGTAATGACAGTTATAGACGTTAGATCTGGTAAGTGGAAGTAACATCTCTGATAATTGACCCTGTTTGTATGTTTACCACAGGTAAAATGGGCATCTCATAGTGATTTCTCTTCAGAAATATTCACAGGAAAAAATTCACCATATTTTCACATGCTACAGACCAGTAGTCTTAAGCAAGCACTTACTAGAATATAGTCATTTCCTGCCTGAAAATGAAGTAATCAATCTTGCTATAGTAGGTAGTGTTCTATACTTGCTCTAAAATGCAAGGGTATTGATTCCTAAGCTGGAAAAGTCATTATCTAAAATGCTGGTCATAGCTCCTAAAAATTCAGCTATTCACATTAATATCAGGGGAGTGCCTGCTCACTCTTCTTCACAACTGTATATGCTGCCCAAACACCTGACAACGTCTTTGGTGATTCTTTGGTTCTCTGTGACAAAAGGGCAAGTTAACTGCTATACATTGTGACCCTTTGAGGGGGAGGTAGCACTTCTTTGTGGTTGTCAGAATCTGGATATGTAATATACCCTTTTCCAAATTTCCACTCCTCCATTCATGATGTGGAATTTGCACCTTGCTACCCCATCCTGGGATGAACTGGGTACAGGCCTGGTTTCCAGCCACTTTGTAAGTGCCCCTCAGGCAGTGTTTGTACTCCCAAGGGTTTATATAAAGTTTTAGGACTCAGCTATAAAGCACTGAATGTAAGTTATAGTCAAACCTTCACTAGACCATCAGTCGCTTACCACCACGAGCAAAGAGGGTAAGAGCAGCTGGGAGCAAACCACAAGTTGGAGAGCGTTAGTTTTCAATGCTACCAGCATTCACCATCTGCCGCTTGCACTGAGTGGACTCCTACATCCACAATCACCCTTTCACCTTTCCAAACTCTTCTTTCAGAAAATAGGACTTCTAAGGGCTAATTTCCACTGTTACCTTCTGTAACAGGTGCTTGGGTGTAGAAGAAAGAACATCAGTAGCCCAGACATGAGTTCTGATTCAACTTAAGATGTTGGTCTTTCTGATTCAAATATTCTATATAAATTTCTAAGTCGATTTCTCTCAGTTTATATGATCAAGTTTATCCTCCTAATGTAGCTCCTCAAAAGTCAGAGGATTCTTAAGATTGTGAAGATTTTCCATATCACTACATGATATGCTGAGGAGATACTCGGTACATATAACCTTATCCTCCACTAAACTTATTAGGGATCGAGACTTCTCCTTCAATATGTACCCAGTCTATAATGCAGAGGTGGTCACATGATATGTGTTTGGTAATACTGTATTTGTTTTCTATTGCTGTCTGACTCTTGATTTCCCCTTAAGTCTTGACCTCAAGGTCAAGGAGAGATAGGTCAGGGAGAGAGAGAGAATCTCAAGCAGACTCCCCACTGAGTGTAGAGCCTGACACAGGGCTCAATCACCCAGCCCTGAGATCATCACCTGAGCCAAAACCCAGAATCCGATGCTCAATTGACTGAGCCACCCAGGTGCCCCTACTTTTTGTTTTTAATTCAGGTTTTAGTAGATGGTTGGTTTATTGTTTCCTGTCACTTGAAAACTTACAGAGATTTGTTGGATGAGGAATGGAAGCTTAAGTTGCCTCCAAATTAAATGAAGCCCACTCTGGTGGTCGAAGCCCACTCTGACTGAACATTCCAGTAACGTTTCCGTTCTACCCAGGGGTGTGAGGATATTCCAGGGGACCACATTCCATGGCACACAGGTGGAGGTGTATCTGTAGTGAGAACCCGGTGTCCGTGCAGACTGACTTCCATTTGTTCGTGAGCAAAGCCCTGGAAGGTGTTTGGCCCACTACAAGTGGCGTCCCTGGTAGCCCTTGTGAGTGGGACGTTTGTCACTGTAGCAGGTTGTCAGACGCATGGAAACATGCTCTTTGAAAGCCTTCCAGAAAACAAACAGCCAAAGGATGACATTTCACTCTACCTTCTCTACTTTCTTTAACCCTGATAACTGGATTACATATTAAAATGTGTAGTTGTGTGCTTTCCATACCCAAACACATTTTCAAATTCAGTTCAATAAATTCCAGATATTCACAAACTATTCCTGTTATCCTGTCAGTAGACTAAACTTGGCAGGGAAATAGAGTTCCTACAAACCCAGACCACAGACATGTCTCTTGACTTAATATGAAACACTGACCTGGTCTTTGGACGGGGATTCTTAACCTCAGACTTATGATAATTGGATGGTCCAAAATGATATTGGGGATATTGAGCCAACAGTGAATTCTCTACAGACGTAGGGAAATTTTGTGGCTGTGATGGCATTAAGCTTTTTCCGGGATGAGGAGTCATAACTTTCACCAGATTCTCGTATGACCTTTTATATAAAATATAATAACAAATAAAATAAAATAGCTCAGGACCAGAAGTTTAGAATCTTTTTTCCTCCACCAAGATGTTGCTTACAAACCTCAGAAAAAAATGTTTCAGGTTCATGATGAGATGTTTTTTGGTTCCCATGAATAAACTGAGCTTCAGCTTTGGAAAATTAATGTGAAAACATGGAAATGTAATTGCTAAGCAACCTGTGCATTAAGCATCATTTTCAATTAATTTTAGCTAAGAATTGGGCTATTAATTTTAATATCTTACAATCACATTTATAATTAAAGATAATCACTTTAAAACTCACTTTAGAGGCTCTCCAAACCATGGCATGTTTTTGTTTATTCAAGGATTTCTCTCTTTTTAAAACTATGAAACACCATATTGTCTTGTAAGACTTTCAGTATACTGGAAATGTACAGTCTTTTCTTTAATGATAGCTTAAAAAGTGAGGCTCTATTGTTAAACAAAAAAAGGGAAATTATTTACCCAATATTCAATATATATTAAGTTTCATATGAAACATGATGTTTTAATTCACTTTAACTCTTTTGGATCTATGTAAGAAGCTAAATTGCTTCCTTGAAAGGTAGCAGTAACAAATATTCTTAAAATTTTATAAAATTATCGAAGACTTTATCTATAGTGTATAAAAGAAAATGTTGACCATGTTTTGGTAAGTAAGCACATAGTCTGTGAACCTAGAAAATTCAGACTATACTGTGAGGCCTTGATTCAAAACTATTAGGAACAGAACTTTGACTTTTCTAGAATGGAGTTAAGTCAGTAATTTTAGGAAATTTCTGGGAAAAAAACTTAACTTTTTGGAGATGATGATGGAATTTGATTACTTCTGTGATTATCGTTATTGATTTTTTAATGTACTTTTGTTTTTTGGGGGTAATGTTATATTGAATCTGGTATAGAATGCAATTTCAGGGATGCATTATCAGTAGCTCTCAGAATCTTTTTTCAAATAACATTTTTAACTTAGAAAAGATTTCATTTCACTGAAAGCTCAGGGCTTGTCGCTGAGGTCCCTTAGGTCAGCCTGAAATCTCCACAGTTCAGTATCTGAAGTGAACTACCCGTACCTTAAGTCATCACCAAGAGAATGGAAAGGATGTTTTCTCCTCACACAGGACTTTGTCTGAAACTTCTGGTCAGCACAAAAATAAGATACCAGTGGATGGGTAAAGAAACGATTAAGTAATAAAAAGCATGTCTCTGTGGTACTGTGGTGAAGCTAAATGTATCCTATGGCCCCAGTTCTTACGCTGCTCACATTTTCCTCTCTGGGGTCAGAAAATGGGTACTTAGTTCCGAGGGCAAAGGAGAGGGGTGCGGTGCGAGCTAGGCAGGTTAGCGTCTAGGAGTCCTGAGAAGAGGCTGTGAACTGAAATGACAGGACAGAAAGTGCTAGTGGGGGACAAATCACAAACACAGAGGAAAGGGCATCTCTTCTGCCCTGAGCGAGGGGGCCGCTGCCCCCCCCCCCCCCGGCAGCCGATGGCCCTCAGGGAGGAAAATATTTCTGGGTTTGTTTTCTTCCTCTTATTAACAATTTATTTTTCTTATTGTAGAGTACCAAATATTCATTGTAGAAAATGTGGTAATACCTAAAAAAGAAAATTCACCCCTAACCACCCCAACCAGTAAGGACAATAGCTAACATGTGGTTATTTTCCCCCTAGTATTTTCCCTACATGTACATTGTTTGCACACCACCCAATTCCTGGAATCTAATTTGTAATCCAACCTTATTCTCTTAATGTTTTATACGCTAACATTTTTTGCCAGAGACACTGACTGGCTTCTCGCTTCCCTGGGCCTTGATGGGCCATCCCTCCATTGATGCCACCCCCTTCCCATTATACATAATCTCCAAAGACAAAAACAGGACAGGAAGAAGGAAGGAAAGAAAGATGTGCTTTGGCTTAGAACATTTTCCTCTGCTATTTCAGGACACTGACCCCACCACACCTAACTTACACCTTCCATCTCCCCTAAAAACTCCTGCACAATTTGTTTATACCCAGAACACAGAATAGTATACAAATGGAGCAAGAAAACATGCTCCATTGATCTAAACCTGGGCTGTGAATAATTTTCCACCAAATTAATCAGTCAGTTTGCTTTAAAATCTCTTGGGCGGGGGCGGGGGGGGGCTGATGATCAAGTGGCCCGACAGTTAATAAGTACTTAATAAATAAATTCCCAATTGAGTTGAATCTTATGACTTTTTGTTGGGGAGCGGGGGGAGGAGAAAGAAGCCTGAGGAGAACAGGAAGGCATCAGATGCCTGTATGGAGGTGGAGGCCATGGGCCATGGGGTCCCACTCAAGGGAGAGAAATGTTAGGACAAGGGGCCTAGGCATGAAAAAGGCAATAAAAAAACTTGCCAATCTCTTTTTTCTTCAGTCAGGCAGAACCAAGCAGACACCCCCCATCCAGGGAGACATTTCCTGTGACACAGCCGTGGCAACAACTCCTCACCTTGTCCTGCCCGGGAGGGTATTCCTCATGCTGAAAGGGATGGGTTGTATGAAAAGGGATGAGTTAGTCTAGACAGAACCGTATTTGGGTGGGCGAATAAGAATTCTCTAGGCAGGACAGCAATCTATAAAACTATGAATGAGACTGGTTTGGGGGAGTCGGGGATAGGGAGAGTATCCCTGTGTCCTGAAACTGCACCCCACCCCCCCCGATAGGGGCATAAGGATGCTGTGAGTCCTCTGTGCCTGGCCCTTGGCAGGCACTTGACATGTGTTCACTGATTGAGTAAACAGAAACGGACCTTCTAAGCCCCTCCTTACAGGAAGGAAAGAAGAATTTGCCAGCTGTCTTCAAGTGGTATAAAAGAAGTCAGGCTGCCTGATTTCACAAATGCACATAGGGAGCACAAGAAGGAAAGACAGAGAACAGATTCTCCTAACTGGAACTCAAAAATTCTCAGTATCTGTCATGAGTCATGGATTTTGTCTTATTCCCAAGTTGAGTGTTAGGACACTCAGATAAAACAGGTCTATTAGTGCCATGAGAGGGGTTATAGATAAGTCTAGAGGGGTCAAAAACAAAGTAGGTTGTTAAGAGAAGTTAAATATTTTCCATTTATCTTATTGTGATAGACAGCCATTGAAGTTTTTAGGCAAGAAAATGACTTCATTAAAAATCAATATGGTGATTTTATGAAAGAAAGGAGGGGTCAGTTCCTGTCAAGGAGCAATTTTTTTAAGAAGCTATATTAATGAATAAAGATATTAAGGCCTTATGAGTAAAAGCCTATTAAAATTAGTTCAACAGATGGTTTTACTTATCGTATCTTAAAACTCAAGTGTGACTCACAGCTTAAGGGGTTTTGAATTGAAACCTCTTCACTTTGTGACTTTTCTTACTATAAATAAAACTTCACCTCTGCCATTAGTAACCACCAATTCTCATATTTAGAATTGCAAATACACTCCAATCAAAAGGGTCCTAAATACTCATTCTATCAACACCAATGCTAATGCCAAGTGAATAGGACAATGTAGCTACATTTGAGTGAAGGTCCTTGAAGACTATGAAATTTTCTCTTTCTCAAAACTTATCATTCCAGTGGGATCTTCATGCTCACTGAGCTAGAAATTAAACATTTTTAAGAGTTCATTCTTATTTTGAATGAAATTCACGGTTTCTGTAAGCAACAAAGAAAGCTTATGCTACTGGAGGGAGATTTACCTGTAACAGACATGTGTTCCTTCTGAGAGTTTTAGGGCTGTTTTCATCAAGGAGCCTCAGCAAAAAGGATTAGCATGATATATAGCTTACCTATTTTTGGTTTATAATTCTTTAAAAATTATAAAGTTGGAGGAAGTTGAAACATTTTTTATTTTCTTGTGTTTCTTTTTTGTTTGCTTTTATCAAGGTGTAATTGACATAGGACATTACATCAGTTTTAGGTGGACAATGTAATAATTTGGTATTTGTATATATCACAGAATGATCACCAGAGTGCTGGTTAACACCTACCATCACGCATCCTTACAAGTTTGTTTTTTCTTGTGATGAGAACTTTTAAGATTTACTCTCTTAGTAACTTTCAAGTATGTGATACAATAATGCAAACTACTGTCGCCATCCTGTACATTATATCCCATGACTTATTTATAATTGGAAGCTTGTACCTTTTGACCCCCTGTACCCATTTCTTCCAACCACCATACCCCGTCTCTGCTACCACCAGTCTGTTCTCTGAATCCATGCACTTGTTACTTTGTTTTTCCTAGCTTCAACCTATAAGTGAGATCATGTGTATTCTCATTTCCTATTGTTTCTGTGGGCAAAGAGCAAACAGGGAAGTGTTGGAGTCCATACTTCTTGCTCCTCTCTTGACTCCCTTGGGGATCTCTGTGTTAAAGGATACTCTGGTCTACATCCCTTTACCTTTGAAATTTTCAACTTCTTAGTTAAAAAGGCCGATGCTGTGCTCTAGCTTAACAGCTGATACGGATGCAGACAGCAAGAGGAGACTGATTTGGACCATAACAATATTTCCAATTCAGCTTTAATTTGACAGCTCTTCATTTTGGAGTTTGCTTAATGTATTTGTATAGCCATTGTAAAGCTGATATGCTGCTCCCTTCTTGGCTCTCAGGTTTTTCTATGTAAGTACAATTGCTCAAAGTCAGAGTGGAGGGCAAGAGCCTTCTAGAACCTAAGCACCTACACATGTATGTTTTTGTTTTATTTATTCAGGTTATGAATTTTGGCATTTTAGTAGTTTGAAGTGGGCATCCAGAAATAAAATCTCATTTTTAAAATTTTTCTTTTCTTTTTTTTTCTTTTTACATATTTTTTAGTAGGCTCCATACCCAGCGTGAGGCTTGAACTCACAACCCAGAGATCAAGAATCACATGTTCCAACGACTGATCCAGCCAAGTGTCCCTAAAAATCTCAAATTTTGTCATTGCTCTTGTTATAGGAAATAGGGGTATAATTTAAAATGATGTGATTTTAAACTGAAGCTTGAGTCCTACAAGGCCCTGGCTGCTTGACCCCAGGCTCCTCCCTCTCTCATCTCTCACCATTCACCCTCTCCCTGATCTGCCTGGCCATCCTGGCATTCTGATTGGTCCCAAACATGCCCAGAAGATTCCACCTGAGAGGTTTTGTTTTATTTTGCATTTTCTGTTCCCTCAACCTGGTCTGTCCCTGCTGCAGATTTTTTTTTTTTTTTTGACAGAGAGAGCTCACAAGTAGGCAGAGAGGCAGTCAGAGAGAGAGGAGGAAGCAGGCTCCCTGCTGAGCAGAGAGCCCGATGTGGGGCTCAATCCCAGCACCCTGGGATCATAACCTGAGCTGAAGGCAGAGGCTTTAACCTGCTGAGCCACCCAGGCGCCCCTGCAGATTTTTTTTAAATTGTGTTATGTTAGCCACCTTACAGTACATCATTAGTTTTTGATGTAGTGTTCCATGATTCATTGTTTGTGAATAACACCCAGCGAGGCTGTGCCTTATCCCACTTAGATATTCTCCTCAAACATCTGCCCCTAGAGAAGACTTTGTTGATGCCTCTATGTAAAACTACAATCCTGCTCCAAGATCACTCTCTAGACTCTTCCCCTGCTTATGTCTTCATAGCACTTATCACTTCCTTTTGCTATTCTTTGTATGTAATGATTTTCTGCCCCTCTGAGATCTGAATCATTAATGGTAGAGATGACTGGGCCAGAACAAGGCCTGGTACACAGTAGTAGGAGCTCATGAGGAATGTGTTGAATAAAAGAATAGTTTTTATTATAAGATTATACTTATTGACCTTCCCATAGATGGTACCAGAGGTCCTAACAGCCTCTTGGTTTTCTTTTTTTTCCCCCTAACGGTAAAGTTCATCAAAATGAACTTCAGTCCAAAATATCAGTCCTTCGCCTGGCATGTTCCCTTGTCTGTGGAACTGTAGGGAAGAAATAAGAGGGCAATCAAATACTTACTGGTTTGCAGTAATTAATTCATATTTCAGATACTCTCAAACCCGAGTGACTCATCTCTATGTTGCTTAGCTTCTAATTTTGCGATTCACAAACAATTTCATCAAAATATTCCTTTTGCTGAGGAAAGTGGATTTTTACCTTTATATCTATTGTGTGCCATGAACTAGAGCATATGTCAAAACATGAGATGGGAATTCAGAACTTCTTTGTTCTATTGTGTTTTGTCTTTAAAAGTCCCTGTAATTTTATAATTTTTCTCATAGGTCATCTTTACATTTCAATAAAGAAATATTTCCTCCATTGTCCAGTAAAATTGTGGATCCAGTAAGCAGGCCCTCATTAATCTCTTGATTTGCAAAAGCCTCTGGCCAGCCACCTGTGTTCTCACTACAACCATTCACCAGAAGACAGTATTTTTGCATTAAATGGTATTGAGCAATAAGACAGGGGACCTGTATCCTTATCCTAGCCCTAAAATTTGTTAGTTGTCAGATTCTGGACCAGGTAAACTCTTTGAGCTCCAACATTCCAATGTGTACCTTCTCTTTCAAGGTTAAAAAAGTAATTTCAAATCCTCTATTGGGTAATTGACCAGTCTGTGAGGGAAAATCTACTGGTACACTATACTTCATAAGACATTGTAAGAGAGCATCGTCCTTGAGTATATTTGGGTAAATATTGTAAAAGCATAGTTCTTGGATTTTTTGGTTGGCACACATTAACTTTTGTCTAAATAATTAATGAGGAAGCAGACAGGAAAATAAAAGAGCTGCTTTGACATGCATTTGAGGAATGAGGTTTTATTTTGTCAGTAGGAAAAGGAATGCTATGTGAGGCATCAGGCTAGTTAATAGGGTTAATTTCTCTCATAGCAATAACATGTCACTTTCTGTTTTTTAAGTCATTTAAAAGTTGCTAATCAAATATTCTATGGTAAAAATTTGCGTTCTCTCATGGAGGCAGAAGAGTATAATTAGATAATGCTCTTGCTAGCAAGATGTCAAATAATCAAGCAATCATTACCTTGCCTTTTGAAGTAAATTATTCTTTCATACATTGAGAAGATGGAAATATAATGAAGCTGCAGATTGATTGTATTTGCCAGAAAGTCCTGAAGAACTTTCTTTCAGGAAGCTTTTAATTCAGATTGCACATCTCCAGTAAGGATTCCAAAAATTCTGTATTTTAGTTGATGAATTATAAGGTGAAATCTGGCATTTAAATTTGTTATTGTGTGTGTGTATGCCAGGTTTGAAGAAAAGTCTGAAAATATGAACACAAACTTCCTACATATGCCATTTATCAGTAAGATCCATCTGTCGCTAGGTCCACAGTTACAGAGAAAAGTCTTAATGATTGTTATTGTTATTTTAAGAATATTATTATAAAATTAATACAAGTCATTATAAAAAATTAAAAGAGCAAAATTGTATAAAATAAAAATTAGAATGAATTTAGTTTCATTCCCCACTGATAGTCTCTGTTAATATTCTGGTACGTATCCTTCCACGCCTAACACCTTTAGACACACACACACACACACACACACTGTAACAAAGATGGGGGACGCCTGGGTAGCTCAGTTGGTTAAGCGGCTGCCTTCGGCTCAGGTCATGATCCTGGCGTCCTGGGATCGAGTCCTGCATCGGGCTCCTTGCTCAGCAGGGAGCCTGCTTCTCCCTCTGCCTTTGCCTGCCACTCTGTCTGCCTGTGCTCACTCTCTCTGACAAATAAATAAATAAAATCTTAAAAAAAAAAAAAAAGATGGGATCCCACTATCCAAGGTGTTCCACAACTTCTTTTCTCACTTAGCACTATCTCTTTGACATTCAACCCTATAAGTGGATATGGATCTTTTCTGTTTAGGGCTACATGGTATTCCAATGTGTCAACATATCATAACTTGACAATCTCCTACTGATGAGCTTTCCCATTTTCACTGAAAGACAACTAAAAGTCCTTGAGAACTCCAAATCTGGCATCAGCCTGCATGGCTCATAAACCCAGTTCCTCTCCTTACTAACTTGTGTAAGTCACTTAACCTCTGTAGTTCTCAGTTATTTTAGCTGTAAAATGGGGAGAAAATTAGTAGTTAATCTAGAAGATTTTTGTGAAGAGTTAATAGATATAAAATGATTAGAATTGTGCCTACTTCAAAGTAAGTACTATATGAAGGTTTGCTATGATATTTTTGTTACTATGGACAAAACTGCAATCTACTGCTTTCATAGATATCTGAGTTTTTAACTCTTGAATAAATCAGATGTTTTTGAGGACACAGAATTTAAACCATGGTGAAAATAGCAAATGAACTCTTAGTCTTCATTTCTTATTTAGCCGAAGAATGAATAGAAAAGGCAGCACATGGCTCTGCTCATTGAATACCGGTCCTAGACAGTGTAAATAAAAATACGTACTTTCTGAAGCTCTCCAACTCATCATTATTCCCAATGTCCTGGTTCATTCCATAATCTTGCCTTACCTGGGCTATTATAAAAATCTCTAACATTTTTGTCTGTCTGATTCCGAGTTTCTCACCCCTTCCACAAAACCTCTTCCACTTCTGTCAAAAAGACATTCTAATGATCCCTAATGTCTCCAGGTTAAAACCTAAATTCCTTAACCTGGAGTTTGAAGCCCTTTGTGAGCTGGTCCCGGTCGAACTCTCCAGATTCCTTTTGATAGCTCTGGCTTCCTTTCACACTTCTGCCATACTGGGTTTACCTACCCTCTTCTGAATGTCCCACACTGTTTTCTTCTCTGGAAATTGCACACACAGTTCTGCCTCTTTGAATTCTGCTCACCCTCACCCTCCAGTCCATCCTTTGATGACTCTTAGTCTTTTAAGACCAATATCCCTTATCCCCATGTCTTTGAAACCTCCTTTGAACTCTAGCTCCCCAAAGGATTTCTGAGAATCCCTATTTTATATCATCATTTTTTACCCCTATTAGGGCACTTTTCACATTGTGATTGTATGCTTATAAAAGGAGAAAAGAAACAAGATGGGATCGGGAGGGAGACAAACCATAAGTGACTCTTAATCTCACAAAACAAACTGAGGGTTGCTGGGGGGAGGGAGGGCGGGAAAGGGGGGTGGGGTAATGGACATCGGGGAGGGTATGTGTTATGGTTAGTGCTGTGAAGTGTGTAAACCTGGCGATTCACAGACATGTACCCTTGGGGATAAAAATACATTATATGTTTATAAAAAATAAAAAAAATTTAAAAAAAAAGTGCCAAAACACACCAGACCACAATACATATAAGGAAAAGGACTCCTCTCACTCTTTTTTATATGGCCCTAATTGAATATAATGTCCAGTACATTATGTGAATGTTCTCTGAATTAATGAATGAACAATCCAAAACAGAATTTCTATTCATAAATTATTATAAGCCTGTTCCTTTAGGTGGAGAGGTGTGGTCAGGCTAGGGAAATTCATCTACTTTCGGGGATAGGCTAAAAGCTCTCCAATAACCACATGGGGACATTAAAGCAGCCTTACATGAGTCATGTGAGTGAATGCTGAATAAACCTTGGGCTAGGAATAAAAAGACCCAGGTTCTAGTCATGCCCTTACCACTCTCTAGTTAAGTGATCCTAAGATAGACAATTAACTTGTGTTCATTAACTAAAACAATGAGAAAGCTGAAAGAAATGATATCTAAAGTATTTCAAAGATTATTTTTTCCAATAATTTAAAAAAATGGATATAGTGCCTAAAAGAAGACTTGGCCTGCTCAAGTTCATTACAGCTTATTCCCTTGTGGAAACAGGTGTTTCCAGATCAACAGTGGCACAGTGAGCAATGATCCCAAGTGTCAAAATTCATTAAATGACTATTGTAATAGAACAAATGATCAGGTTTGACATTTCTTTTGAAAAATGAATGTGTCAACATTTCCTCATGTTTCAAAATAAGTGTGTGAAAGGGTATTCCCAGGGATCCTAAATAGCACAATTTTAAACTGCACTCTATTTTACCAACATTGTGGTTTCATTAGAGACTATACATAAGTGTAAACAGTTACTGCTTACAAAGTCAGCTGTACATGTGTGCAGATTTTTGCTGGTAGTAGAATTAAGGCATCTAGATATTTATAAACATTTTAGAATTCAAAATACCAAGTCATCTTGCTCCAATTTAATAAAAACAGATCTCATATAATTGTCAAGAAAGAACATACCCTTCTTTGCTCTAGATCATAATTATGGGTGGAGACAGAGAATATGGTGGATATTAAAATCTCATTTTATTAATTAACTCAATATGCATGTACTATGATTTGATTGAGCAGAGATTATTAGTATGTATGCATGTGTGTATGTATGTATGTATGTATTTATTTACTTATTAGAAAGAAGTAGAGGGTAGGGGCAAAGGGAGAGAGAGAGAGGGAATCTTAAGCAGACTCCATGCCCGGTGCAGAGCCCAATGTGGGGCTCGATCTCATGACCCTGAGATCATGACCTGAGCTGGTATCAAAAATTGGTTGCTTAAATGACTGAGCCACCCAGGTTCCCTCATCGAGCAGAAATTAAAGACTAAGTTGTTATACAATAAATTTTTACCATGCCCAAGAGTGTGATGCCGAGATGGAACCCCTCAGGGTGACTGAGACACTTGTTGAACATCTGCTATATGCCAGGCTAAGTGCTTTACAAATACTATTTTATTATCATTGAATCCTTAAAATGGCATTATAAGGACATACTATAATTATTGACACTTTATGGATGAGGACAACAGAGCTCAGAGTGGTCAGTACAAGTTGAGATTTTAGCCCTGTTCTTTGATTCAAAAGCTATGCTCTTTGCATAACACCACACTACCATCACCAAATAAAACATAGCTAAAAATGCAGGATTTCAGCTGTGCCTCAGGAAGGGATTGAAATGAAGGGTAATATAGTCACAGTATAGTCACAAGGTAATGTAAATTGCGTCCTAGTGCAGCACTGCTCAAATTTTAACAAGCTGAGGAATCATTTGAAGATGTTGTTAATTGTGGAGTATGATCTCCAGTAGGTTTGGGTTGAAACCCAGAAATCTGCTATTCTAACAATTTTCCGTGATGCCAATGTTTCCTACCCTCAGACCACACTTTGAGTAGCCCAGCACTGACGCATGATTGGTTCAGTACCATGGACAGTGGAACAGGTGGGTTACTGTTTCAGTCAACTCTCTAAACATCTTCTGTGGGTAGATTCTTTCAATAAAATATACAATCAGAAACTTCCTGAGAAAATACTTCCTGGATTGCCAGCCATAAGATGATCTTTCCTCACATATAGGTACAAATCTGTTCACAAGAAAGAATTGGGGTTTTGGGGGAAAGAGGCTGCCCCCCAGTTTGTATTTTTGAAAGCTATACTGCTAGTGCTTCTCAGGTAAGTATAAGCTAAAGAGGTTTATCATCAAATAAGGGGGTTAATACAGGATTTATAAAATATTTAAGTATTAGTATCAGCTGCAAAGTTATAAAACCTCTATTTGAGAGGGGTTATTACTCTTACTTGCATTTTAATGAAGAGAAATTAACAACATCTTTCTGCAGCTAAATATACTGAACTATTAATCAATTATACAAAATGAGAAAGATTAAAAATATGGCAGAGTGCTATTCAAAATCACAGTGAAATAAAATGACTTTAAAAATTTCTTTGTAAATGTATTTCTATTACCTTTCTCTTTTCCTTGTATTTCTTCTACCTCTTTCCAAATTTTAAAGATAAAATCAGATAGATCATTTTCTTTAATTGACTGTGTCCTTTTTACCCCTTATTTTGAAACAGCAACTATGGTTTCCAGCCAGATACCTTGGGGGCCTTAAGACTATCACTTTATTTCACAGCTGGAGCAAAACAATTCAGATAAGAATCTAGGAAATAATTTTATTTGTTTTCCATTGAAGATTTTTTTTTAAGATTTCATTTATTTATTTGACAGACAGAGATCACAAGTAGGCAGAGAGGCAGGTAGAGAGAGAGAAAGAAGCAGGCTCCCTGCTGAGCCGAGAGCCTGATGTGGGGCTTGATCCCAGGACCCTGGGATCATGACCTGAGCTGAAGGCAGAGGCTTTAACCTACTGAGCCATCCAGGTGCCCCTGAAGATATTTTTTTATTTTTTTGGTTGAGGACCTCTTCGCAGGTCTGGAGATGCTATGGGCTACATTTATGACAAAAGAAAATGGTATAATCGCACATAAACTTTCTGACAAGCCTTCCCTTAGCCTTTTTATGTGTTCTACTTAACGATATTCTTATTATTCCAATGTGTATTTTCAAAATGAATTTACTAAAAATGTGTTGCTATCCATTGAACTTACATTTCTAGTATACCAGGAGTGAAGATTGAAATCTCCGTATTTCAAAAATTTTTTCAAGTTAATTTTTGGTACCACAGGAAGAGTCTCTACATTTGTGTATGTGTGTGTGTGTGTGTGTTTCAATATGTATTGACAATCTAAGTCACAGGTGAGAAGAGTCTTATATATGTTGTTTCATTCAATTTGCATGTTTGAAATAGGTACTTTGTTCCTACTTAAGGAATGGGAGAAATGAGGTTTGAAGTCCCTCTGTCAGTTGTGTTTGTAGGTATTGAGCTTGAATTACAGAGATGAGTGCTCTCTTCCCACATGCACTCTTATAAGATGGGCTTGTTCTAGTGGAAATTTACAAATCTCATAAGGATAGGGCAAAAATTTTACGTGTGAAGTGCAGTGCAGCCTGATGGTGAGAGGTCCCCATCCATTATTTCAAAAGCAGATACAGAGCTAAATTCAAAATCCATTACCAGTGGTGTTATCCTCACTGGGATTTTTTCAGATGGACAGACACTGGCCATTAGCAAAGATTAAATAATTTACCTGGGCTTGCCTTGAGCACTCAACGCCAGAAACGAATTTGTAACTAGTATCTCGGAAGTTGCTTGGTCTACTGAATTGTAGATAATCCCCTATTTATAAAACATCTTATCTCTATCTTTTTCTGAGACAAGTAGTAATTATTTTTAAAAGAAATATAAATAATTCCCTTTTGGTGGTCTCATGCAGTCCGTCTCTGCTGCTGCTTCTTCTTTGGTTGAATCACTGAACTCTAACTTCAGAAATGAGGGATCATCAGCATCCGTGGCCATAAGAATGGGATTATTATTTTTTTCTTTCATAACCCTTATCACTTCCTCTTTGAGGAAGGCTCAGCTATTCAATGTGTAGGATGGTTAGATGGGCATTTGAAATGTTTTACCATTTGTATTAGATGCAATGTCATGTTTGATGATCTCTATGGACACTGTGAACTTGTTATTCATTCCCTGGGAACCCAGTGAACACAACCAGGTGATGTCTACTCTCAGAAGCTTTATCGAAAAATGTGGCTTTACAAATACACAGAGCTACAACTAGAAGAAAGGCCCAGTGGAATCACATTCTTTTGGTGGGGTGCCTTGACAAATGTGTAAGAAAACAAAGAGAATTAAGTAAGTGGCTGTGGGCTAAAGAGTTCTTGCTTCAGGTGGGGTAAAAATAAAACTACAGATGGTTTACTGGAGTGACTTATTTCTTCAGCTCCCTCCCTACTCCTGTAGTTGTTGTTGTTGTTGTTTTTTAACATTTTGTGAAATTTTTAGTAAAAATGCCAAGTCTTCAAATTCTTCTAGTCAAGACAGGAAGACGGGACCACAAGAAACCTATTTACACAGTCTCTCCTCATTGCCACACCTGAATTGCAAAATGTGGGGTTTTGCATGGAATCCCTAAACCCCCCTTCCCTGTCTTAAATACACAAACACACTTCACCAGAATGCCATACTTGCTCTCTGGTCCATTACCTAAAATACATTCAGGAGACGCACAGGTGTACCCCACTGCAAGTGCTGGCACTGATGTGCTCTGCACACGCCGGTGTCACGGCTGGAAGAGTAATCCAGAGTTTTACATGAAACCTTATTTACTGAATTGACCTGCATAGAATAAAATCACCACTCTGTCTCTGCCAAATTGGAGGTAATTATCATATCACTTTATTCTATGAATAGGGCAGTCTCCACTCACTGGATGTTAGGGAGCAAGGAGGAGTAACCTGTACCCCTCATTAACTTTGATGTTTGGAGTTCAACATCAGCACCGTTCATCGAAGCTCTCAGCGGTCCGGTTCGCCCTTATCCCTCCTGCCCATAACCCTCACCCCCAAGCCATGGCTCACAGCTCCTTCCAGGGCCGACCCGCGGCTAATCGGTTGGGCGCTCTAGGGCGGTGTACACAGGGGGGCGTTTGCAGAGCCGGCTGGGAGCCGAGTGTGGCTCCGCTCGCGCAGCGCCCGCGCAGCCCGCCAGGGGGACCCCGACCCGCCCAGGCGGCGTCTGATAAAGAGTCTGAGGGGCGTGGGGCCGAGGCGCCTGCACCTGGAAACCCGGGCATCCGCAGGGGCTCCCCTATAGCTCCAGTGGACTGGCGGGGCTGGGACCTGGGCTCTGGGACCTGCGGTTGCACCGCAGACGGAGGCGTGCCCCACGGGTGGGTGTGTCCGCTTCCACCCGCTGGCCTTCCAGCCCGGAGAAGAGCTCCTGAAAGCGGGTATTCTGTCCCCCAAGACAGGTTTTGTCTTCGGTAAACCCGGATCCAGCAGTGCAACTTTGCGGCCGGGTCACGCGTAGGGCCTTTGGGGGGGCCTGGGAAGGGGAGGAGCGGATCTTGTCGGCATCCTCCAGGAGGAGGCGGGCTGCGAGAGCGGGGGCAGCGGGGCTGGGGGAGTTCCCACGGGCGGTGGGAGGCGGCGAGATTGGCGCCGACCCGGGTCCCGACCGTGCGGTGAAGCTCTTGGAAGCCCGCCCCGCCCCCCACCCCAGTTCCCAGCCCCCAGCCCGCCTCTTCCGTGCTTAGGGCGTGAGGTGTGGTTGGGATCTGTCTGGACCAGAGCAGAAAACTTTTACCCTCCAGGCCCCCGGGTCCCTTTTGTCTTTCTTGGAGGCGGCGACGACTCCTGAGCGGCGAGTCCCTGCCTCCCGGCCGGCGCGCTGCGCCCGCTGACCTCCGAGGGCAGGAGCGCTCGGGCTCCTTGCGCTCGATGGCGGCGGCCGGCGGCCCCGCGACCCGCGGCGGGCACAGGCAGCAGCGCGGCCCCCGCCCCGAGACCGCCGCCGCCCCCACGGCGCGGGGGTAAGGGGCGCCCCCCACCCTCCGCCGCCCGCCCCCTCGCCTGACTCATCCGCCCGCGGTGGCCGCGCCGCGTCCGCCGCCCGAGCCCAGCCGGGATGGGGAGGGAGCCCGCGGCTGCCGGCGGCTGCTGAGACTCCCGCTGACGCCCCCGAGCCCGCCGCCTCCTCCCCTCGTCTGAAGAGGCGCCCGACGTCCCAACTGCTCCCGCAGTGAGAGTCCGGAGAGACCCCTGGACCCCTGGACCCCTGAGGCCCCGCGCTCAGGACAGGTGAGGGGAGGGAAGGGGCTGTCGGGGGGCGGGGAGGTGGGTGGGCAGCCACGGCAGCCGCAGAGGGGCGCTTCTTCACCCCCACTCCTCCCTGCTTCAGCCGCCAGAGTTAGGGTAAACGCTGTCTCCCGAAGTTTGGGAAATAAACCAAGTCCGCCATCAGTTTCGGACTCCCCAGTCCTCGGAGCGCAAGGGAAGCTTTGCGCGGCAGCGTCCGGGAGCCCGGAGCCTCGGAGCGCCTGGCTAGGCTTCCCCGAGCTACACCCTCCTTTGTCTCGGTTCCAGAGAGTCAGCATTCTCGGCGAAGACGTCCGCGGCGTCAGTATAGTAGTCCCTGGCAGGAGCGAAGTGTAGTCAGGGTTTCCTGAAGCAATACCTGGGAGTATCTACATGGGCAAAATGGAGAGGCAGAGCGATTATTTGCCTATTTCAGCACTACTTTTCTCCCTATATAGTCACATAGCCCGTCCTTCGGAAAAAGAGCTGAGGCTTTGCAAGATTTGCTTCATTAATCATTCTTCTGCTATAATTAATTATCCACGCCAGCATTTCACACTGTGTAGGTGTAAGCTCTCTTTGTCTATTTACTACCTTTCGATTTAGATGGAGAAGTGTATGTGTGTGACATATGTAATAAGAAATAATTCATTATTCAGTACCAGGCACCGGTGATGACAAAGTCAGATGCTTCACATATATGTAATTATGCAATTTACTAACTAGAGCCTATCCCAGTACACCTGGGTCTGGTGTATTTCAGAACTACATATGTTGCATTAAAGTGTCTCTTAACCTTGTTTTTTTTTTTTCTTCTGAAGACCTTCAGAAGTAGTCGTGGACAACTGTATGCATAGAAAATATTTAAGGAATCGACATCTGTTCTTATTTGTCAGTAAGAATATTGAACTCTTTTGGTTTTGCCGTCAAACCAAGTTCCGAGCTACACTTTCTGAAGTTCTTTATGCATAGGTATTACCAGTTCCCTGTAAAAGCTATTTACTTTGATGGTTTATCATGTCTTGCATTGTAGAAATACTTATTATCAGTTGACCTTCAGTTTGTTATATGGCTGCCAATATGGGAATATACTACCATTTTGTAAAAAATAGGCTAGATTTTGAAACTTTTTAAACCCTTGTTTTCCACTACTATTTATCTGGGCAGAAGCATCTGCTTGTAGTTCCATGGTTTTCAAACAGCTTAAGTGAAGGAAAGGAGTCCCTCTAAACAGAAAATAATGTTTTCATTAAGTGGAAACTATAGTTAAAGGTCTCAGCAATATAATGATGCAGGATTTTTTTTTAACTCTTAAAAATATATACTGAGGTGTTAGAAATGATTTATGCTAACCAAGTCCTACTAGTGAGCTCATAATTATGGGATGATTTAGCTATAATTTGTAATCCTGGTTATAATTAGCTTTGTATCCTAGGCTGGGAAAGCCTTCAGTGAAAGAGGGAGTTGTAGCGTGGGAAGTCTCTGTGTGTGATTTCCAGGCGCTCGGCAAGAAAGGCTTTACCTGTTGCTTCTGAGTCGGTCCAGGTAAAAACCATGTGGTATCCCAAAGGCATCCGTAATCAAAAGGGATTCTTCAAGAATCCTCATTGTAAGGAGGGATGGCTGCACTTGTTATTTTAACTTGGAAGAATTGTTAGTGAAGCTTTTGAATGCTCCCAGAGCTAGATTGCTATAGTTGGTCTTGTGTGGTTTCAGAATTTTGACAACAGCTCACTGGCGGGAGAAGATAACCAACCACTGGAGTGAATCTGAACCGATTGTATAAATTCATTCATTGCCCTGAAGATTCTCAGCATAAAGGAAAAAAAAAATTCATATTGACCTCAGGAAAATAGATAAGAACAAGGATAAAAGCAGATGTCACCTTTTGCATTTCTTAAGCAAAATTAGTAGAAGATATATTTGTAATCCTCATAATAATACACTTATTAAACAATATAGCATCTAAAGGGAAGGCACTTTAAAAATAAATTTCATTTATTAATACTCTCCCTAAATAGGAGACAGCATGGGAAGTCTTCCTCAAACAAAATGCTTTTGGAAAACAAAAACTTGTATAGGGACCAAAAAATGCATCAGCAGTGAGATGGACCCTTCATTTTATTAAGGGATAGATGATGTGCAGTTTTGGTAAGTGTGTCCAGTTCAGAACTTAAGATAGGATTTGTCTGCTCATGTCTGATTTGTACCCAAGCACTCGGAGAACACGGATGAACACATGTTGGATGTATTCCTATGGACTGGCTGATGGACTGCAAGGTAACCTCTCCCATGGGAACTTAAAGTCTGGTGTGGAGAGGGCTGGAAAGTGTGCACAGATCGCTGAGCATCTGGGTCCTTGAGCATCAAGGCACTGGTACACACAGGGGAATAGTGTGGTGGGTTGCAAAGGACTCTAGATGGGGGCTTGGAAAAACCCAAGTTCTCCTGACTAAGCCACTGAATGAGTGGCCCTGGATATGTAACTTGGCCTTCACGGGCTTCTGCACCCTCGTCCTCTCATCGACAGATTGAGGGTTTTGGACCTGTGATCTTCCTGTCTCTTTTTAAAGTGCTGTGTGATGAGTTTTGGTGGAATTGAGAGGGAGAAGCCAAAGTGTAATTTGGGAAGGGTGCAGTTAATAGAGTTGCGTCAAAGGAAGACGGGCAAGACATGTCCATGCTGGACACAGGGAAAGGGTAATAATGATGCTAATACGAGGTAAAGGAGATCTGACCGATCATTGATTATCTGAGCTTATAATACATAATAAAATAATAAATGCCAACTTTCACTGAGTATTGGACAGATTTTGATGAATTTTCACAAATAATGGCATCAATTTTTCACAACATCCCCAAGAGGTAATGAGAGCAGAAAGGTGAGGAAGCCGGGAAAATACTACAAAGCACATGTGTTCCCGTATGCCCCGTTGCCTTTCTGCAGACTTAAAGAGATAGGAGAAGCTGGAACGTGCTTTGGAAACCCTGTGTTCATGGGATAGAGAGATAAGGTGGGTGTCTGATTTTAGTGGAGGTTCAAGTTTCTGAGTAAAAATTTAATTTACATTCTGGAAGCTAAGTCTCTAAGAGAGCGAAACCTCCTGAAATGTCTTGATTTCTGTTGTTGATGTTTAGTCTGATTATTTCTGTGTGCTTCCTCCCCACCTCGCCTCTCTCCCTTTCCCCAGCAAGAATTCTGGGGATTTGACTATTTACAGAGTCATTGGTAAGACTCTTCGAAGAGTTTTGAGTGCAGCTGGAAAAGGAAACTCTCCTGTAAAGGCAGGGATTGAGGGACGGGGGTGGGGGGTGGGGGGCTACTGTATTGCAAATGGGATATATGCTAGGAGCAAGTTGTGATTTTTTTGTCCCGAGGATGAAATTACACAGGAGTCATAAGAATATGAACAAGGCGTGAAGATATGGATCTCTCCATTCCCTCCTGTGGTGCCCTCATCTCTGCCTGAAGAGATAAGAACATCAAGGATGGGCAGGTGCTCCCAACCCCACCCCGTGTCCCTTGCCAAGGGAGTTGGTCAAGATTCATTATATGTGTGAGGAACCTCTATTTAACTATGTTATGCAAAAAAGGACTTACTGGCTCATGTGACTGGAAAATCCAGCAAGATGGACCTTGCTTCAGTCGTGGCGAGAACCCAGAGGCTCATGTGGGCATTGTAAGGGCTCTTTCTCTTTCTCGCTGTTTCTCAGCTCCTTTCTCTCTGGGTCAGCTTCATTCCGAGGCCCCTTCCTATGTGCTGGGAAAGCTGACTATCAAGTAGTTCCCAGCCTGCCTTCTTGGGCTTTTGAGCCATAGAAAAGAGAGTTTTGTCTCTTCCAAGCCCCGTTCATAGACATTTCCTTCAGGGGCTCTGACTGGCCCTATATCAGTCCACATCCATCAGAGAGTTGCAGTCTTGAACTAGATCATGTGCCCCACACTGTGTACATGGTGCTGGTGGTGGGGTGAGGAGGCAGAGGCTGGCGGGGACACCACGATGGACAGTCGTGTCAAGATCGCATAGAGGTGTGGTTCTCTGAATTTACTGATGCGGCCAATCAAAAACAAGATGTCTGTCATCGAGGAGCATTGTCCCCTCCTGTTTCGGGACAGACCCCCTAAACAGTGGTGCGGAGTTTGCACATGGAGGCAGCTCAGGTGCCCAAGACCGTACCCATTACAAAAGTGGGACCCTTCTCCCAACCAAGGCAAAGCCCAGTGATGAAGTAATGCCCTTTGTGTCTAGACTTTGCTGAAAGAGGTGTGGTTGCAGGATATTTCTGACTGAGGAGCCCACCATTTATCTGTATCCACGTACTTTTAGTAAATATCCCTATGCTTTATTTCCAGCCTAGCCATTTCATGATCAGAAGCCCTGATCATCTAAAGATCATGAAATTGGAGACCCCCTCCTTTAGGGACTACCCATCTAGCAAATGTTTGAACAGGAAAGTGAAGTGATGAACATAGTACCGTTATTCAGGAGATTCCCTGAGTTCATGGGAGTTGGGCAAGGGGGAGGCAGCAGGCATAGGTTAGAGTTACCACTTAGGACCTAAGTCCTAAGATGATAGGTACCAAATTAGAATATTGGGAGGTGTGCATGACATTATGAGTCTGGTAAGGGCATATGACAGGATAAAGGAGATTCTGTGTTGACATGCGAGGAATGAATGGATCTGGAAGATCAGCAGGAGGTAGTAGGTGACATGGTTGTGTGCTGTGGGTGGTGTATGTGGTAACTGGCTATGTAGAAAGGAGGCCAGTGGTCACGGTGAGTCCAACGGGCACGATGTTTATGCATGTAGCACTGACATTTATTGGGGACCTACCTAGTATGCCAGGTCCTGTGTTACATGTTTTGAATTCACCATATTATTTAAATCTCATAAAAACCGTTTCTGGTGAGAACACTGGAAGTTAGGGAGGTAATAACTTGCTCAAGGTTACGTGGTCATGAAGCAGCAGCACTGGGATTCAAACCCTGACTGTCCAAAACAAATACCCCTACTTTAATAAACTGCCGTACTACCCCTCAAGGCCACAGTCAGAATCCTCTAGGTGAGGTGAAACTGAAGATCGGGCCTTCTACTAAGCAGCTAAAATGATAGAAGTTCCAGAGGGGATGGAATAGAGGTCATCAGGGCACAGGTGCAGAGCACCCATGCTCCAGGGAAAAATGGGCAGGATTGCCAAACCGAGAATGGGACAGACCTAGATTCTTGGTTTGGGGTTTGGGGTGTAGCAAGGGAAGTGGATGGGAGTGGTATCAGGAAGTCGAAAAGGTGAGCCGATCAGTACAACAACTGGGGCTTGACTGTTGGTCTGAGAACAGGAACTCTGCCATCTGCCCCGCTTTAAATGCCTTCCTGGTGTAAGGCAGGAAGAACACACATTGGGCACCTCCTCAGAGGGAAACAGGATACTATTAGTTGTCAGGCACCCCTAGGAAAAAAGGAGCTAACATTTGTGGAGCACCTGCCATGTGCCTTAGATACATAATCTCCACCAAATCTTTATTACAGTCCTGGGAGGGTAAATATTAGTCTTTCTTTTCCTTTTCTTTGTCTTTCTTTCTTTTTAAATTTTTTTTTCTTTTTTCTTTTTCTTTTTTTTTCCTTTCGAGCCAGGAACTAGAGGCTTAGAAAGGTTGGATGATCTTCCTGGGCTCCTGGAGCCAGACTGGAGAGGAAGGCGCAGTCATGGAAACCCAGTTTTGTGTGAATCTAGACCTCATTCTGGATCTTCAGGGAGTCATCCTGGCCTTGGCAGGCAAGGTCAATGTCCAGTCTGGGGACTAGAAATGGGGAAGTCAGCAGGGCATATGGTTGTGAAGGGAGAGTGAGAGCTGACTTGCAGTCATCAGCACTGAGAGGGGAACAGGTCATCTGGAGGGGGCTGTCCAGCAGGATTATATCCGGCTTTGGCCGAGAACTTCCTAATCTGCTAGGTTTTTCCCCTCCGAGCAGGATCCCTGTCATTCTGCAGGACAGATACGTCAGCAAGTCAGATGTTCAGAAGGCTTAATTTTAGTCACTGATTTCTGTTGAAGAGAAGGGACCTCTGCCAGCTGCCTTGGCCTGAATTTACCTTGATATGGACAGGTACTTTGTCCTGAAATATGATAAGTAGATATATAGAGAGGGGGAGGGAGGGAGTCAGGAAGGGAGAGCACGAGCGGACACGGACTGTAGTAGGTATATGAAACACCTTCCAGCTACAAAGGTCTATCCTTGAAGATACTCTGAATGAAACTGCTTACTGACAGAACAGCAGTGACCTTATGTTATTCACCAGTAAATGCAAGATCAAACTTTTATCTGCTCAGATGTGTGACTGTGGATTTCATTATGTGCAGTGGGCTGTGTGTATACACATATATACACACACATACACGCAATAAATAGGAATGTGAAGGTATATAAAAATATATATTTTAGGCATATTTGTGAGAACTCAGACCTATTTGAGGAGGTAAATATAACCATCCATAAAATTTTTACAGCAACACAATAAGACAAAGTGATTTTAGAGTTAGAAAGATTTTTCAGAGTGCAATCAACATCACAGTGCTGGCTAGTATTATGAAATACAAACTTAATAGTAGCAGTTGAACTAAATATTATGAAGACTAAAAAGAATGGAACCATCTAAAACCTGAAAGGCCAATCCAGGGAGGCTTCCAGGAGGAAGTGAGTTCTGATGACGATATATGAGCAGAGAGTGAGAGGAGAGCAGTGCAGGTAGGATTAAGATCTTACTAATGCTCTCTGACCACAAAGCACCAGGAATAACCCACGGTGGAACAGGTTGGGGCTGCTACTTGTTTAAGCAAGGGAGAAGGCACACACCATAGGGAAACACAGGGGGTCTCAGTAAGAGGGTGTTAGAAATTACTTATAAGATTTTAAGATTTGAGTTTATGTTATACAATTCGGAGAAGGTTTAAAGAAGCAGGGCTTCTGCTCTGGATTGAAGCAGGAATAATCCTTTGATTTTCTATCTCAATAAGTCCTATCTGAAGTAGCCAAGACTAGAGAGGCTAATGCAATAACTGGAGAAGAAGCAGCAGTCCCTGATGATGAGCCCAATTAGGGGAACATCGGTCATGCTAGGGGTTAGATAGTGTCCATATTTCTGTTTGTCAGAACAGAAATATGTTCAGGTGTGATTACAGAGTGGCCTTGTTTCTGTCCTGAGCCATCATGACCACAGAGGGGCCTTGTCTGGTGTTGATGTTCCATGAAATCGTTCCCCTCCGACAGGAGAACATCAGGGCCTGGTTGGGAGGGCCAAGCTCTGCTCTTTCCTAAGCTGGAAATGATATCTCACATTGTTTCTGATTCCAGATACCAAGATTTCCAGCACAAGAGGGTCCTGTTTGTGAATGTTTCTCTTGGGGGTTATGGAGGTGGCTTTCTTCCTAGACTGTAAAACGTATTTAACAGTATTTATCAAATGCCACTGTTTACTAGTTACTCAGCTAGATCCTGTGGATGTCAGGATGCCAAGAATCTCCAGAATTTCATAAGCTAAAGGGAGAGCCAGAGGTAAACCGATGATCGCAGTACCCTGAAATCAAGCTGGTAGAGATAGTAGAATTGGTAAAGCATATTGGAGGCTCCTAGGGTAAAAGGAACGAGGAGGACAAGGAGCCAGCTTTTTGGCAAGCAGCGAGCAAGTCACAGAGGTGCAGATAGGTTGGCAGCTGCAGAGGAATATTTTCCTTTTTGAGAATCAGCATCCTGGCGCTGACATGCAGGGCGAAGCCAGGGAATTTCAGTATTCTCTGTGCTGATGTAGGTGTAGGAGACGCACAGATTTGGCTCACTTGGCAAACCACAGATCAGATCAGCTCCGTGAACCTTTGTGTGCATATTTTAGTAATAAAGTAGAGTTACTTAGCATTTCTGAAGAGATGTTCTTACTTCTCATCATCAAAGCAATGCACACTCCTAATAGAAACTTTGGAAAATACATTAAGTCTAACAAATCAGGGAGAAAATTTGCCTGTAATCCCCTGGCCCCAAAGTACCCATCAGATTTTGACATTTTCTTCCTTATTTTTAATGAATTTTTTCCCATAGTTAATAACATGTTGCAGCCTGCTCTGTTGGCTTAACCTTATGTCCTAAATATTTTCTGACTCCTCAGCAAGCTTTATTAATGTCTGTATAATATTTGATTATGTGGATATAGCACAATTTATTAAGAGTTCTCTTAAAATTGGACCTTTAGATGGTTTCCAAATATCTGGCATTATAAGTGGCATTTTGATGAAATCTTTGTTCAAATTTCAGATTATTTCTCTAAGCAAGATCCATGGAAGAGGCTAATTCCTGCATCAAAGGGTATGGCTGTCTTAAGTCTCTTGATACTTAATGCAAAACTGATTTTCAGAATAGGTAAATTTGTGATTGACAGTGCATGGAAATACCCCCTTCATCAACTAGGGTTTTGTGTATTTTTTTTTTTTAAATAAGAAAAGCCACCATTTCGAAATGAGTAGCAGTTTTTGTTAACCATGTACTTTGTTTCCTTGTTATAAAAAAAAAAAAACCAACAAAAACAACCTGTCTTTTGGAATCTAGACCATTAAAATATTGTGATAAACCATTCAAGTTTTAAATATGTATTTATACACATTCCTGATTATACATCTAGATAGAGGCACAAGGCAGAGAGCAGATTAGCTTGTGAGTAATTTTTTTAAATCATAAAATGCATGTCTTGTGAGGGTGCTCTTAAGACCATGTTGTGGAGAACTTTCCAAGCCAGAGCCCCACTTTGCTTAGTATGCCCTGGTCTCCTCTGCGTCTGTAACTCGGTGGGATGTTGTAACTCTTGTGCTCATTGTCCCTACACTGTTCGGAGGGGCTGTAAGCTAAGGGGGGCAAGCCTGTGCCTGTTCTGTTGATGGCTGTGTTCCCAGCAGGGGACTCTGGACCAGGTTGACCAGTAGGCAGAATGTGAGGTCCCAGATAAAATGTGAAAACACTTGAGGCTTTCCAGAACATCTGCTCTCTAAAACTGCTGATTGCCCTCCAATAAGCCGAAGATTCTGAACTTTGAACTTTCTGATTTTGCTCCCTTTTCCAGAAAAAAAGCCAGTCACATCCTAGTATCTAGCTTTCCTAGTGAGAAACTTTGACCCATTCCATTAGAAGGCAGAATTTGCATCTTAATTAAACCTCTGCAGGGTTTTTTCTTGTCCAGAAACATTGCCTGCGACTGTAAAAGAACTATTAAACTTCCTATAGCAGTCCATTTGACGTGGGTTTTGAGTGCCATTTTCAATCTTTTCACAGCTGCCATTTTCCTACAAAAATAATACACAACCAAAATAAAAAGACTTTTGATTTCCTTCAAAAAGTTGAGGAAGAACATTATAGCATTATAACTGTTTTTTTTTTTTTACGGATCTCTGTCAGTAACTTTGAACATAATTATTTTCTTTCATTTATTCACCAAATTGTGACTTAGTGAGCTTCATTCAGAAGTTGCTGCTAAATTATACTTACGACCCATTTGGTCAAATGCGAGGCGTATCATGTACAATGTTGTAGAAAACCATGTCGGAGAGCAGGACCCCTGATTTATGATTGCTTACGGATGGGACATGCATAGGATAGTCCATTCAAGCTCTGTAGGAAGTTCATTAATTAATAATTGATGCAATATCTAGGTATTGGCAGCTGGGAATAGAGTAGGGCTCAAAGCCAAGGTTGTGGTGAGGGTACATTCTAGATGGAGGAGACAAACAAGGTGGGTTCGTACTGGACGGGGCTATGAGGAGGTGAGGGAATTTATGTTTTAGAGGGCCTGGGCTTTTGGAGATCAGATGGTCAGGGCAGACCTCTCTGTGTTTGAGGCATCTTGGCTCATACCTGCAAGATAATAAGAGCCAGCCTTGCATATTGGGGGTCCGGGGAGAGGAGGGAAGGCTTCATTCTCAACTGCTTGGAAGTTACGAGAAGGTTTTTCTTTTGGAGCATGATGTTTGAGACTATTTATTAAAAGTAGGGGGTTGAGGGTACCTGGGTGGCTCAGTGGGTTAAAGCCTCTGCCTTGGGCTCAGGTCATGGTCCCTGGGTCCTGGGATCGAGCCCCGCGTCGGGCTCTCTGCTCTGCGGGGAGCCTGCTTCATCCTCTTTCTCTGCCTGCCTCTCTGCCTACTTGTGATCTCTGTCAAATAAATAAATAAATAAAATCTTAAAAAAATAAAAAAGAGTAGGGGATTGGGAGCGAAAGCACCCATCACTTTAGAAACCCAAGGTGTGCCATACATCATTTCATGGCTGAAGACATTCCATATTTAGTATGTCCCTCTTCAAAGACTGTTTCATATAAATAAAACATTAAATACTAATATAAATATAGTCCTCTCTGTAGAATATAAACGGCTCAGTCAGTCTACTGTGCTTTTTTTTGTTGTTGTTATATGAAACCTAAATTTTAACTGTGGCTCATATAGTGCTTGTATGCATTCAGTAAATATTCACTGAATTAATTATATTTGATCTTCTATGATGTCAGGGGAAGAAAGTCACTGTAAGATATAAAACACAGACTTTTTAGAGAAAGACTAAATCATTTCTCTGAAAATATTTAGATAAAGTGTTAACTTTATTCTGAATAATAATATATATTTTTAAGGATTTATTTGTTTGGGGGGGACAGAGGCAGAGGGAGAGGGAGAGAGAGAATCTCAAGCCGACTCAGGGCTCGATCCTACCACTCTGAGATCATGACCCAAGCTGAAATCAAAAGTTGGATGCTTAACTGACTGAATCACACAGGTGCTTCTGAATAGTAATAACATTTAAAATGATATTCAGGGTGTTAAAAAATGAAATATTGAAAATAAAAATAAAGTTCACAAATATAATTATCTTCTTTACATCGTCCCCCACCCCCGCACCTGTGCCAAATAGGTAGAAATCTCTGGGAAGTCCTCATGGTGGTCTTATCACACCTTCCTTGACACATGTGGAAATCCCTTATGTATTTTGTGAGTCTTCCAATCCTTGAACTAATCTCTATCCAGAACTAACTCTATCCAACACCTGCGTAATTGAGCAGAAGACAATAACAGCATGTAATTAGTGATGTTTGCTAGTGAATGTTTAGCTCAGTGTCTCCGGGGAGATCTCGTTCAAAATATACTTACTGAGTCCTCTGATGTTTATCAAGCGCATGCTCAGTGCTGGCCACTGCGGTCAGTGCTGGGAGCATACCGGCTTCTTCTCTCGAGGAACTCACAGTCTAGAAGGCTCTAGTAGGGCTCAGGACTTCAAGTGAGGATAACAGCTTTGAAGGATGATATATGGGTCTCCCTGCGTCCAAGCTCAGGAAGGGAGTGGCGGTGAGTCAAAGTGTGGACTAATTCACAGAAGCGTTAAATTCAGAATTTGGTTAAGTGATTTTTAAAGTCAAATTACAAAGAGAAGACAAAGATGAAAAGACGGCACACGCTGTCCATCTCCAGGAAACAAGGCCACCTGCATCCTGACACTCATTTCTACTGTTACTACTGCGGTAGTTTCTCTTCTCCCACCCCAGCTGTCAGAAGCTCATTGCTCATTTTGCAGGAGGCCTATCAACTGGCAGGCCCCTGGGACTCAAGCTCACATGCCACCCCCTGAGCTGAGCCCTCTCTTCTTCAGCTTGCATCGTGGTGCAGTAGGGAGAGGGTAGGGAAGGTGGGCATGCAAATAGGGGGTGTCTCTTGGCTCTCCTGCCTTGGGGCCTGGCAACCTAAGCTCTTCCTCCTAACCCTCATCAGCACCACTCCTCTCCGACCTTCAACGACTCCTGAAGCTTTAGATTGGAAGATCCTTGGCCCTGCTGCCGTATTGGTTTCTAGTAGAGCATCAATCATTCATTCATTTGTTCATTCATGTGATGCATGTTTTCTGAGTGCCTACGATGTACTGTTTCAGGCCCTGGATATTGAGCAGGAAACAAAGCTCCTCTCTTTATGACTCCTACGTTCCGGTTGGAGGAGACAGATGATAGCCTCTAATTTATTGTGACAGATAATAAGAAAAACAAAGCAAGTCCCACGGACAGAGAGTAGTTGGGATGGGGAGTAGTGCAGCATAGTCATGAAATAGCCCTCCAACATTTGAGCAGGCACCTGAAGGAAGGGAGGGAAGGAATTATTAGCATATCCAGAGGAGGGGAGTGGCTGGCCTGGGAACAGGAAGCACAAGGGCTATGAAGAGGCAGCCTCTGAGAAGTGGGGGTTGGCGTAGAGATTTTGCACAGCAGAGAGGCCAGTGTGAGTAGAGCAAAACACAGGCCCCTGCAGGATCTTACAGCCATGAAGGAATCATCTGAGTAACATGAGGAGCAGCTGCCCATTCAGACCTGCAGAGGGGCTTTGCTGGGCGCAGGCCTTACCATCATTACTAGTCTCAGAAGGAAATAGCCAGGAAGCAGAGGTCTAGGTTCTGCATTCCCCATCTGTAGGCTCTGACTGACGGGTCTGCACTGTAGTTCAGGGTTCTCAGAAATCATGGGATCAAAAGAAAGTGACATTGAGAAAGACTTTGAAGCAAGAATAACCCAGAGAATTCTAGCCAATAGGAGATTTGGGGGTGGGGGGTATACAAAATTTTGTTCTGGATTGAAAACTCTGTGTATTCACAGATTCAGAGTATGAAAGCCATGAGGAGTCTTTTTCATACAACAGTGAGAAAGATGAGGTCTGAAAAAGCAGTTCACTTTTTTTAAAGCCTGCTTACTAAGTATAAGTACAGATATAGGATTAAAATCCAGTCCTTTTTCCTCCTAATCTTGGCCCCTGGGTGATACACACATGTTAAGGAAAAGAAAAGCTATGAAATTTACACTTAAATTAGCCACCTAATATGAACTAAGGCTGTCATGGTCAAAGACTTGGAGCATACCCCAAAAAACCTTCTCTTAAATATTAGCATTGTTTGGTTGACAGATACTTGTGTTCTAGGCACTGATTGTGTCTCGTGCTAGAGAAAATCTGAGTGGGGTAGACAAGGAGCTTATCATCTGGTAAAGGGGTACAAAAAATTACATCGTCAGTACTGATGTGATGGTAAGTGTGGTTAGTACCACGAAAACATAGATGTTGCTAGGAGAGAGGGTTGTGAGTCAGAAGGTTAATAGAATGTTTCCCAGAACTGTCTTGTAAGTTGGGGGCAGAAACAAGAGAAACTTGTCTGGAGAAGCTATGCCAAAGAGAAAATCCGTGCAGGCAGGTTGAGAAAGAAAGTCTTTGGTGTTTTCGAGAACAGAGAGAAAGTCCTGTCAGTGGATCATAGCAGGGGAGAGAAGGTAGAAGGAAAGGTTATACGCTGGGCAACATTGTGAAATGCCCTGTGGGAGGTGATAAGAGCTGGACAGTTGTTCCAAAGAGCAAGCTTTGAAAGAGAAAATACATGAGCTGATTTACCACTACTGGGCAGTTTTGTGATAAAGGGGTCAAAGGAGGCACGAATGCATGAAGGGAGAAACAACAGAGCTTAGACGGGATGGTGGAAGTGATGTTGGAGATTTGTGGACAGAGCGAAGACAGGTTTTGATTGGTAACAGCATGTAGGAAATTGTGGTCCAGGATATGCCCAGATTTTAGCTTGACTGAATAGATGGAAGGTGGTATCGTCTGATTAAATAAGGAAGACTTTATTCCTAAGTTTGGTTCCTGAGTTCAGTTTTGGACTCATTACAGTTGAGATGCCCATGAAGCATCCCAGGAGAAAGAGTAGGTGGACATTTGGACAGATGGGTCTGGAGTTCAGATGTGAAATTTGGAGTGGAGACATAAATTTGAGAGTTATGAGCATGTAGTTGGTAGAAGTCATGGAAGGGGACAGAGACTGGGGAAGACTTAGGACCATGCTTTGGGGATTTCCATGTTTAGGGCTGGTTAGAGAACATACCAAGAAGTAGCAGCCTTGAAGGTAGAAGAAAAGCCAGGGGTGTGATGTCAGTGACAAAAGGTACATGATATTAGCAGTAAAGCTTTGTTGGCATGTGTCACTTACTGAACAATTTCTAAAGATCTGGGTTCAGTTTCTTTCTCTGATTTAATCTCTTAGCACAACACTGATGTAGTATTGCCTTCAAACTTTTGGGTGAAATGAGATTAGAAATTACTGGAAGGTTTTTTTGTTTTGTTTTTTAAATTTCATGTCATAGTTGTTGGTACCAAATTAGAACAGAATAGATGCACAAGTTATTTCTTCACAATAAAATACTGATTGAGTCACACATCTGAAGGTCAGTCTCATTATCATGCTGATTACCAGTCTGGTCTCTTATCAATTCCCCTGCTGCATTCTTTTTGATGGAGTCTTTATACTTTTAAAACATTTGCATATACTTCTTAAGGCATCACTAGGTCATGTATTATCTTTGTGATAGAACTTTTTAAAACCACAAGTAGAGGTTTAAGCTATTTTTATGTTCCAGGACATTATAAGAAAAGCATATAACTTAAGAGAGTTGCTTGAACATCTAGCGGAAAACTCAGAGGATTATGCTGGCTCTTATTACTAGTGCATTTTTAGCTCATTAAAATGGAAGAGAAAAGACACCTGTTATTAGAAGTTACTTCCAGCCTCTCCGTTTGGGAGCTTAGCTTATCCTATTCAGTATTCGATGTTGGACCCTGAGGGAGCATCACATCCTCTTCCTATTTTTCTACAGGGAAAAACACAGTGGAGAGTCATGGTAGTACATGAAACGAATGTGCAAAAATAAAAAATCATCTTTGTCAAATGAGAAGTGATTAGCTACATTTACTGCTTCTCAAGTCTTCTAATACAGTCTTTCCAGTTTTTGATATTTTTCATCATATTCAAATAGTATTTAAATTCAGGAATAAACCTTATTTATAAAATGACGTTATTAGAGCACTCAGTGAAGCTTATTATGTCCACAGTACTTTCTCAAGTTATGATCTAAAGGTCTATAGCAACACCTCTCCTGGCCTTGGAGCTCTTTGGAAGTTAGCACTGTGCTGCTGGGCGTCTCCCATGACAGCGAGAGCCTCCTCTTTTAATACCTTTCTCTTCTTATTTGAATGCTTAGAAGGCAAATCTGCCCATGGTTTTCTGTGTGCTGGCCTGAGCGTCCAGCAGTTATGTAAGACCTTCATGAACAGTGTGTCCTTAGGAGCAACGCCAGATACTGCTTGCTGGTTCGATGACCCAGCTTCTTGCTTGCCCACAACCAAAGGGGGCAGGGGTGGGAGAGGATGCAAAAAAATTGTTGTGCTTCTTGGTGAACCATCTCTGAAGCCGACCCTTGAGGAAAGGAGCTGGACTATTTTCCATTTTCAGAGGGGGCTTTTTTTATAAGTATCAGTGGAGGTCGACGTGACCTTGGATCAGTATGGCTGGTTACAGAGGTGGTGTGCAGCTACATGCCCTGGGTTACCATGCTGGGGACTCCATTAACTTTTCTCCAAGTCCAGTGCTCTCGGGATGTCAGTCATCTTCCTGTGGTGGGTGCCGCTCAGTGAGCGTCGGTCACTCTACAGCCAGAGAAGCATCATCATGCGACATTCCACCCATAAAGGGAGGCAGCCTTTCTTACTCTTGAGGGGCACAGGCGAAAAGCAGCTCGTGGAAAGAGTCAGAGTGTCATTTTAAAATCTAAGTGTCGGGACCATGAAGGTTTATCCTTTAGTTTTCTATGGTTGATCTAGTGGGATTGGGGGAATTGCTACCCAAAGGTTAACGTTTGAAAGGCTGTGTCACCAGCCTGCCTGGGGCTTCTCTGAGGGAGATCCCATCTCTGGTCTGTGCTCTCTCTTACTTTCACTCTGGAAATCATTGCCATCTGGCTGCCTGGCCCCAGTGGCTCTCCTTCAGAGATATTTTTAAAATACAGAGTCAACTTTTGATTCTCCGAGCTCTTCATGATTGAAGCGAGATCCTTTTTGGAAAAAGAGTCCCATTGCCAAGGATTATTTGAAAATCGCTGGAGAGTTTCAGTTTTACCACTTCAGAGCTAGGTGACCTTGGTCAAATTATGTAACCTCGATGGACCCCAGGTTGTTCATCTGTAGCATGGGACGTGACTTCCTTAGAAGGGTTACTTGGGTTGTAACAAGTCATGTAAATAAAAGACCCTGCAGAATGTGTGACACCGAGTGACACTGCACAGTGTGGTTCTTTCTGTCCTTTCACTGCCACCAGGGTGATCTTGCTTTTGCACATGTGCTGCAAATGCAGCAGCTGTGAGCTCTGCCCGGATGTGAAATCTTTTCCAGGGGCGGGGGGCAAGGCAGGTGAGAACTCTTCTGTGGACTCTTCCCCTGCCTCTCTTGGGAGAGCTGGATGCATCTTCCAGCAATTTCAAGATGCCTCACTCATGCCAGCAGTCCAGCCTGACGCCCTGAGCATGGTTAGTCCCTCCTCTGTCTCTCCCAAACCCAGGGGTGTCAGTAGTAAAAATGGACCTAATGTCTCTCTCAGGACAACAGAAAGAATTGACTAGAGAATGGAAGGGGAAAGTTCTTTTCTGTTGGTGGTGGCGCCACTAGCAGTGTCCCCAGAAATCAGAGCCCACTTCAGCTGTACTGATGGGGAGCTGTGCCCTCACCTCTTGGAGACCAGTGGATGGAAGGAAGGCTGCAGCCCCACAGGAAGCCCCTCCTCCCCGTGCCCAGGCAACGTCCCCCTCCACTTGGCTTGGGACAGGGGCCAGGAGGGCGCACTTAGAAGTAGGGACACTTCTGCTGTTCGGTCTGCTGAGTTTGCACTCTTCAGTTTCTTCTGTTAAGTTGGCTGTGCTCCTCAAGGCACCTGCCCTGGCTCCCTCGTGACCTCAGACAGGAAGCAAACCCTCTCACCTGATGAACTGTATGAGCTCCTCAAGGCCAGGTGCGATGTCCTGTGGTGTTCAGGATTCCTCCCAGAGGTCATGGAATGGTCTACTTAAGCTGAATGTGGACAGTAGCCTGAGGGGTTCATGAGCTGCCCGTGGCATCAAGAGGGCTAGTTTCACTTTGATGAAGGGGCGGGGCTTATCACGCTAGAGGTATTAACTCATTTAGAGGAGGAGCCACTCTCTTCTTAGACATTTTCTTCCTCACCATGGCGAAGAAGTCAGCAGTGCCGTGCCAAAGAGAGAGAGACAGCCACTGAGACAGCAAGTCTGGGCAGGCATGCTAAAACCTGGCCAGATGGGAGGATTGCCTTACAATAGATAATCCGGGCTTTTCTTGGGCTTATTCATTTGGATGTTTTGAAACTCCCATGAAGCCATCTTAATAAAATTGAAAGTTGAACACTTGAGCGCCTGGCAGTGGGAACTCTTCTGGCCCCGTAGCCATCATGACTCCCGCTGTCAGGACTCCTTGTAACTGGAGAGCAGTTGCCAGTCTCTTCTGAGGATACTGATCAATAAATTAGGAGCTGTTGTGCTCGAAACCCAAGAAGTGTCCTCAGTTCTTGTTTTTAGTGATATATTAAATCACATTTGGTTGGCACAGAGAGATAAAAATGGACATCAAAAAGGGGTGAATACTGTCTCTATTATGAGTACAAATTTTAAAATTTTCTGAATAATTCTGATAAATATTAATACTTTGAGGGCCAACTGACCCAAGGAGTGTAGAGGAAGAATTTATTCAGATCATCTGAAAAAAGAAGAAATAACTTTGTATGTACTTTCTGAACATAATGAGTTGGTTTTATCAGTGTTTTATATAAAACAAACTTATCCTTTCAGAAGGTACTTCTTTTTTTTTTTAAGATTTTATTTATTTAATTGACAGACAGATCACAATTAGGCAGAGAGGCAGGCAGAGAGAGAAGGGTAGCAGGCTCCCTGCTGAGCAGAGAGCCCGATGCGGGGCTTGATCCCAGGACCCTGGGATCATAACCTGAGCTGAAAGCAGAGGCTTAACCCACTGAGCCACCCAGGCACTCCTCAGAATGTACTTCTTTTAGTTTATTAAGAGTGGTCATGTTAGAGTGGTAAGCATACTTCTCTAAAGCCTGCATGATGTTCTGTTAACCTTTGTTTTTTACACACACACACACACACACACACATTTTTTAAGATTTTATTTTTTTTAAGTAATCTCTATGCCCAATGTGGTGCTTGAACTCACAACCCCAAGATCAAGATCACCTGCCCCTCTGACTGAGCCAGCCAGGCACCTCTGTTACCTCTGTTTTTAAATTATAGTTTTTAATTAATAAAAAGAGGAATATTAATTCTGTGACACTTAGAGCTTTCCTTTGCCATTTCCTTGATTCAGGAAAGAAAAGCATGTTTCCCAGATGCATCATTGGATCTTTTGGCATTTTCTATCAAGCTTCACAGTTGAAGTGATAACCAAATCACACATAAGTGAACTTGTCAGGGAGTAGATGACTCTCCCCTGAAGTTTTCTGATGGGATCTTTTCCTCTTGTTAGAAGCTTTAGCGTGTCAGACAGTTTAGGATGATTTTTGCTTTTTTTCTCATATCACAAATGTTTGTATTTGGAGTACCTTTACTTACTGTCTTTTTGCAAAAGGATTTCTTTTTAGTACAGCCTTTCGTCTCATTAGAAACATGAGAAACCCAGTCATTTTTAATAAACTCTTTTGATTATAAATACAGAAGCAAGCAGTCAGAATAAAACCAGTCTTTATCTGGAAAGGGGATTTACATTGTGAACATGGGCCGTTACAGGTTACAGAGATCACAATAATAAATCTTTAACGTCACCCGTCACTGCAAGGAAGGAGGAGGTCCAGGGCTCCCTGCCAGGTCCCCGTGCTGGAGGGGAGTGGAGAAACCCGCCTGGGGCCCTAGGAGGGCTCATCAGCTTTTTATGGCCATTTCTATAATCTGTTTGTTCTTCCCGTGATCTAACAGAGTTTGTTTACATTCTAAACAGAGTTTATTGTTGGGGATTTGTCAGACCATTTCTCCTGTTAACCTTATTTCAACAAGCAGTTGTCTTATTTTGCCAAATCAAAGCTCTTCCAGTAAATAATTTGAGTGGGAAGGAAAGATAGGTCGCTCTGGCTGAACAGGCACCGTAAGAATAGGTTGAAGGATCGTCTGTAGAGGAAGCTGTTGAACGTGATTGCTTCTGGTTCCTCCAGTTCTTTCATCCCCACCAAAATCCCCCAAAGAAGACGCCAATTAGGAGCTCCTTGTCTAAAGAGAAAATTAGCTGCTTTGCACTTCTTTAACTTGAAAGTTCTGTGATGTTCCAGCTGGAGCAGAAGGCTTATCACCTTGCAATCTGTGATCTTGCATGACATTTGCCTTTTTGAGAACACTTCCCTAGGAGTCTAAGCAGCAACCAACTCATAAGCAGTCTCCCATGACTATCAACTACAAGAAGGATTTTCAGGTAAGTTTTTAGGGAACTACCTTTGGCCCTCTGACCGTGTTTTGAAGTAAAAAATGCACAGTTGAGAAATTATCCTTCCATTGAGAAAGAAATTCTGCCCCCTCCCCCTTTTTCCTGAAATCTTACGGATATTCTGGGCAAAAACTGGGTATTTGCGAGGGGAGAGCTCTTAAACTTGAGTTATATAGAGTTGTGTTTTTTTAATTGTGTTATGTTAGTCACTATAAAATACATCATTAGTTTTTGATGTCGTGTTCCATGATTCATTGTTTGCGTATAACACCTTGTGCTTCCTGCAATATGTGCCCTCCTTATACCCATCACTAGACCAACCCATCCTTCTACTCCCCTCCCTTTTAAAACTCTCAGTTTGTCTCTTGGAGTCCACGTCTCTTATGGTTTGTCTCCCCCTCCGAATTCCCCTCTTTACTTTTCCTTTCCTTCTCCTAATGTCCTCCACATTATTCCTTACGTTCCACAAGTAGGTGAAACCATATGATAATTGACTCTGTTTGCTTGACTTATTTCACTCAGCATAATCTCTTCCAGTCCCGTCCATGTTGATGCAAAAGTTGGGTATTCATCCTTTCTGATGGCCAAGTAATATTCCACTGTATATATGGACCACATCTTCTTTATCCATTCGTCTGTTGAAGGACATCTCAGCTCTTTCTACAGTTTGACTATTGTGGACTTTGCTGCTATGAACATTGGGGTGTTTGTGGCCCTTCTTTTCACTACATCTGTATCTTCGGGGTAAATTCCCAGTAGTGCAATTCGTGGGTCAAAGGATAGCTCTCTTTTTAATGTTTTGAGGAACCTCCACACTGTTTCCCAAAGTGACTGCACCAGCTTGCATTCCCATCAATAGCGTAAGAGGGTTCCCATTTCTCCACAGCCCCTCCAACATTTGTTGTTTCTTATCTAGAGTTTACCTGTATTCTTCATTTCACTTAGGTATCTGTGTCTGGGTTTATACAACTGATGTGCGGTCGTCAGGAAAACTGCCTGAAGTACTGGAATGTTCTGATTTCCATTCTCTTGGCTCCTCCCAAGCCCCATCCCGGAAAGGGAAATTTAACTCTCTAACAGAGTAAAACTGGGACCCCAGCAGGGACCGGTCCCGTGCCCTGAAGCTCTGGGGAAGGCTGAGAGGGACAGGGGAGAGACCTCTGTGCAACGGCACGTGTGGGCTGTCAAGTCTGTGACCATGAGTAGCAGATCCATTTGCTCGCGATGGAGCTGAACACTGAGCTCGGGTTTGTCAGGGCGACTGGAATTGCACCTTCTGTGGTTTCCCTTCAGAGCTCCTAAAGGCAGGAGTGTTATTATCAGCCATAAAGACAGGCACACGGGAACCGATCAGCTTTTCAGAGAAAACTAGAAAACTAGAACCGCAGCGCCTGGTCTCTGTCCCTTCCCTACACGAGCCTTCTGGGACAGAAAGCAGAGCTTGGGTTTTTAAAATCTCCTCTGGGTGATGAGCATTGAAATATTTTTTTTCACCAAAAAAAAAAAAAAAAAAGAAAGAAAGAAAGAAAAGAAACTAGTAAAAAATGAAAAAATGTAATCTCAACAGTTAATGACTTTAGAATATCCTCTGATAAAACAGATTTGCCTTGCATGACAATGCTGTTATTTTAACACTGTGTCAGAAGGCAGTGTTCCTGTTTCTTCACCCCGGCCTCGGAAGGCCAGGTCCTTTTACAGATTACCCGCAGTAGTCCCAGACTGTCGCCCTCGGAGAACCTATTTCTAAACCTGGTCCCTTTCCGTGTGGGGAGGCAGTCACGCAGCCCAGCTCATTGTCAGTAATCCCTTAATGCTATTAAAGTGAGTGGGAGGAAGAGGGTCCCTCTTAATTACCGATTCTAAGAGGATTTGGCCCCTAAGATGCTTCGGAGTGCTATCATTTGGTGACAGTATGCCTTTCTCACTTGGAGGTGGCAGGGGCAAGACGCTGAGATGCTTGGAAAGAAAGCGTGAGGGATCACCTGTCTGTGACGGTCGTCCTGGCCTCTTGAGTTTGTAATAAAAGTGATACAGTAATACCAAAGGCGTTTGCGGAAGCGCCCATCATTTCTGCGTAGCAGAACAAGTGTTTCTGTTTGGATAGAGTTTTTGGAAGGGTGGGAAGGCTGTATCTTTCAAGCTGAGTGCAGTCACGTGAACTTGGCCACATGGCTTCTCAAGTTTGTTGCAGTTGGTTGAGTCAAGGGGACTCACGTCTGTAGAGGAGATTGTAGACCAGAATCCCGACTCCGTTTCCTTACCCGTTAGCATCTTTCCCTGGAATTGTGTGCAACTGGACTTGAGGTTTAAACTGACTAGGCTGGTTTAGAGCCCTGTCCCATTTCTGGTTTTTGTTTTTGTTTTTGTTTGTTTGTTTTTTCTTTTTGCTCTTTGGGAAGGCCATTTTTAAGTCTTTTTGTGAGGATGGGAAAGAACACAAAAGTGGGAGGTGACCCGGGGTCTTTGAGCATCGAGTTTACACTTAGTTTCTGCTTCACGGATCGAAGTGTTCATAATGAAGAGTGTGGGAGTGGGAGGGAGAATGGCAAGGACCACTCAGGAAGGAGAATAAAATTTTAAAATTCATTAACTTATTTTTATTTTTTTTCAAAGATTTTATTTATTTATTTGACAGATCACAAGTAGGCAGAGAGGCAGGCAGAGAGAGAGGGGGGAAGCAGGCTTCCTGCTGAGCAAAAAGCCCAACGCAGGGCTCCATCCCAGGACCCTGAGATCATGACCTGAGCCGAAGGCAGAGGCTCAACCCACTGAGCCACCCAAGTGCCCCCAAATTCAATAACTTTATTATGGCACACTAGTGGAGGTCCTTTGGAGATTATGTCCCCTTCAGCCATCTACATATCAAGAAGGCAGTGAGGGAGGTGAGTTTTTAGATGAGAACTAAGGCTTGATTGAGAAGTTAGAAAGTGTGAAAGGATTCTGGAGAACAGACAGTTTATAGTAATGGTTTTCGAATGTGTAAGAATCCGATATCTTCCTCTTTAGGAAGAAAACAATTTAAAAGGAAATGTGCTTAAACCTGCAACATTAGGAAATTATCTAAATATAGATGCTTCCAAAGTAAGTTGATAATGCCCAGAATGAATTCTCAAGAGAGATGATATGTCTGTCCTTGGAGAAAATGGGACCTGTCCTCAGAGTGGAATAACTCATTGCTTAGGTAAGTTCTGTTTCTGTCAGTGTGATTGATCTGTATTCTTGCTGATGTACATTTGCATTCATGTATAGTACTTTGTAGTCAAAATTCATGTATCTTTGTTGTTTTTATTTCTGAGAAGATGGTTGATTCTTCTAGTGAGTGTCATAATTCAGTAATCATGCTTTCTCAATCTTGTCACCAGAAACAATGACTATTAATGTTTTTAAAGGTTTTATTTATTTATTTGACAGACAGAGATCACAAGTAGGCAGAGAGGCAGGCAGAGAGAGAGGAGGAAGCAGGCTCCCCGCTGAGCAGAGAGCCTGATGCGGGGCTCGATCCCAGGACCCTGGGATCATGACCTGAGCCAAAAGCAGAGGCTTTAACCCACTGAGCCACCCAGGCTCCCCCATACCTGATTTTTAAAATAATTCTAAGACTTAACACATACATGCATCGCTCCATTATAAACACTTGAATTACCAAGACTGGGGGAAAAAAAAGGCATTTGAATGCCCTTACTGAAAACACATTTATTCTGGTTTATATGAACTGTGTTAACCACTGTGTTGAACTTACAAATTTATAAAACCATTTAGCTCATGGCATTCAGCATATCACTATATGGCAATTTTTTTTCTAAAGATTTTATTTTAAGTAATCTCCACACCCAGTGTGGGGCTCAGACCCACAACTCTGAGATCAAGAGTCTCATGTTCCAAGAAATGAGCCAGCCAGGCTCCCCTAAATGGCAGTAATTTTAACACTAATCGTTATTAAGGAGAAGTCAAGCAAACTTATTTTTTTGAAAAAAGATCCATTTATCTGATAAAGATGCATTAATACAAATATAAAATAAAACATGTTTTATATAAAAATAAAAGCAATATAATATGAAAATACTGCTATAGTCCAGCTGCATAAGTATGTAAATCAATGATATTTTCATTGCTTCTCAACAAATTAGGACCTTAGAATAAATTGTAGGTTACATTATAGATTGTTGTATTTGAATAGTCCTCTGATTTTACAAACGAGGAAACAAAGATTCACAATGGCCACTCAGTCATGGAGCAAGGCTTGGAGAAGCAGGAATCAGACTGGGGTGGGAGCCGTCTCCTGGGTCTCAGCCCAGGGCATGTTCCGCTGTCCAGAATGGCCAAGTGTAGATTTTGAGAAGGGCAGTGGAGGTACATGCTGGGAATACTGATGTGGAGAATAGATATTTTGGTGTTGGTACCATTAGGGGAAGTGAGGTATGATCCTGACAAAAAAAGCATTTAAGGAGAGCTAGGACCAGGAACTATAGGTCACCAAGCCAACTCCCCTGTCCGGGACTCCTGTGAGTCCAGTTTCCATTGGAAATTCCAATTAGCCATTTCCAATGTGAAGGACTGTGTAACATGACAACTACTTTAGAACCTGAATTTCATCTTTCTGTGAAGGAAACGTTTAACATTTGTTACTGTGTACTCTGTGTACTTTGCTAGGTACATTGTGCATGCCTTCTCATTTGATTCTCACTGTACCCTGTGAGATAATACTTCTCCATCTAAGAGTATTCTAGAAAAATGAAGGAACTTACCCTTGGTTGCTTACCAGGTTGTCACTAGAGCTTTTGCTCTTTGACACTTATGTCATCTCTCTCAACCCACAACTCTATCATTATATCAGGAAAAAAAAATGAGAGAAAAAAAGGTGTTATAGACTTGAAAGTGATACACAGTATTCCTATGGATCCCAGCCAAAGATGTTTAACATGATAAGGGAAAGCAGTGATATAGCTCTTGAGAGTTTTAAGAAGTTAGTAATTTTAGATACAGAAGCTCACAAGCCAGATTTTAATACCATTAGTTGATTCTGATGATTTGCTCATTTTCAGATCTCAAAAATTTAAACATTTCTGAGTAAAATTTCCAGGTCAGTTGTACTTTGTAAGGGAAGTAAGTTCAATATTCCATGACCTAATTTCATTACATGGGCTCCCTTTGTTATAATGAAACTATAGGGTCTCCCCCCACTTCTTTGTTAATACCCATTACTTAAGAAGTATAAAAATTGCCTGGGGTGCCCAGGTGGCTCAGTGGGTTAAAGCCTCTACCTTCAGCTCAGGTCATGATCCCAGGGTCCTGGGATCGAGCCCCGCATCGGGCTCTCTGCTCAGCAGGGAGCCTGCTTCCCCACCCCCACCCCCACCTGTCTCTCTGCCTACTTGTGACCTCTGTCAAATAAATAAATAAAATCTTTTAAAAAATTGTTTTAAAAAAAGAAGTATAAAAATGGCCTTATAAAAATGGCTCATCCTGACACTTAAGGGTTACTAATAAACGTTATTCTGCTTCCAAGGGCATTAAGCACTTGTCAAGAATGGTCAGAAATAAGTGTTTTAGTTTTTTAGATGTTTTAGTCAGCTCAGCGTTGCTCTAAATGCTTCATCACGTTTCAAAAAGTAAAACAAGTGAGATGTCCAACAAGTCCCCGTACTATTTTTGATTATAATCTTTCTTTGATTAAAAAAATCTCATGGCTTGATGGACATGATTATAAATCATAATGGTTTATTTTATCTCCGTTGTTTGGATCCTGGAGAAATGATATATTATTAAACCCCCAGTCATCTAATTTTAACCAAGAAGCATTCTGAAGTTCTTAACTGTAGCTGTAGAGAGAATCTGAATGTGTCACGTTTTCGTGGAGTGACCAGCCCTGATGACCATGTCATATAAAGGTGACACATGTATGTCGGGTGCTGTCATGCAGAGTGCAGGGGGAAGTGTGCGTGAGGCATTCAGAGCAGCTCTGCCACTTTCTCTATGGTCTGAAGTACGTCTTCAATCTCAGTAAGCTGTGTCTGAATTTACAGAGCAAGACTCGTACCAACTACTTCATAGGATCGCTGTGAGGTTTAAATAGTGAGGTATATGAGAAAGCTTGACAAGAATTAGTATTCTTCAAATGCTTAAAGGGGCAGAATCTTTCTTATGCATATCTCTCCCACAAAGCTGGGAGAATACATTGCATACAGTAGGTGCTTAATGAATGCTGATAGTGGTTTGGGACTGTGGGAAAAAAAAAAATACTGCCCAGTAAGGAGCCGAGGTCCACTAACATCAGATGTTGCCTCACTGCTGGCAGATTCCTTCTTCTGGAGTCAGCTGCAATGTTCTGGGGTTGCTCTGGTCCTCCAAGGCAGCCTTAAGGATTTGGTCTCCTCTGCCCTCTCCTTCGTTACAGCAGGATTTCTCAACCTCCACACTAGTAACAATGAGGACCAGATAATTCTTTGTTGTGGGAGATCATCTTGTGTGTGCGAGTGTGTGTTTTAAAGATTTTATTTATTTGAGAGAGAGAGAAAGTGAGAGGCAGCATAAGGGGCAGAGGGAGAGAGACAAGCAGACTCCTCGCTGATCAGGAAGCCCGGACGTGGAGCTCAATCCCAGGACCCTGGGATCATGACCTGAGCAGAAGACAGATGCTTAACTGACTGAGGCACCCAGGGATCCCCATCCTGTGCATTTTAAGATGTTTAGCCTCTACTTATTAGATTTTGGTAACGTCCCCTTCCAATTTTTGTTACAGATTTATTGTAGCAATGAAAATGTCTCCAGACATTGTCTCTTGTCCCAGGCACAGAGCCGTCCCAGGGGGAACACTGTGGTCCACGGCAGACATAGGGCATTCTGCACTTTGCCACGTGATCATTGTTTTGTCTGTGCCCCTCCCCACTAGATGGCCAGCCCCTACAGGCGGCACTGTGTGTCTCTCTCTCTGAGCCACCATCCCCACACTAGTAGAAGAGCAACCAATAGAGGAGGAGGAAAAGATATCTAAAGAGGGAGAAACATAATAATTGTATTGGTCCATTCTGTGTAGTGGGTTTTGCTTTGGGGGAGACCAAAAGGGCAAGGATTCATCATCACCTGAGATCTCTTTTCCTGAAACCATTAATGTCACCATCCTTTTTTCAGATGCTCCTCTCCCCTATGCCCTGATCATGGATAGAATGGTGCAGTTTGTCTATTCAAAGTAGATGTTAATCTGGGATTGAAGACTTGAGACTCTGGGCTTCAAAGTCTGGGCAGAGATCAAAGGGACCTCTCTCTCTCCCTTAAGCCCTGGTACACCTTCCATAGCTGGGCTCCAACCATCTATTCCCTGAAAATCCCCAAATATGTGTCTCTAGCTTAGAACCTCTCTGTTAATCCCAGAATCATGTTTTCTAGCCCTTGGAGAGCTCCTCTTGTATATTTCACAAGCTCCAAAACCAGAAACCTGGTGTGAAAAGGTCTGAGCACATCATGTTCCTTCCTTGCTCCTGTTCAGCTCCTTCAGGATTCTTTATCCCGGGGAGCAAAGCCGTCCCAGCCCTAGTGCTGGGATCTGGAATCAGAATCTTCCTTTGCCATTGATGACTCAGTGACCTTCTGAAGATGAGTTCTCCTCTTGTTGCCTCATTTTCTTCATCTGTCAGATGGATACTGATCTCTCAGGGCTGTTGTGAAGATTACATTAGATATAATGTGTGCAAATTGCTTAAATGAAATAATGCATGTAAATCAGGGAGGGGAAAAATGCCTTTTCTGCTTAATAAATGGTAGATACTGTTATCTTTGAAAAATGTGCTTGAACCAACTGGCCTTTCTGCCTCCAGTTTTACCTCAGTCTGTCTGTCTGTCTGTTGCCTGGTCCCTGGACACACAGATTCCTTAGTGTCGGCCATTGCCTTCATGACCAAGGTTAGCCTCCAGCATGATGTAGATGGCACTTTGTGACCTGCCTCCTGCCTACCTTTCCGTCTCACCATGGATAACGTCCTGACCTCACCGTGCCAGCCCCTCAGGCTTCCATGCCTGTGCTGGCTGTTCCCTCTTCCTTGTTTTCTTTTCTCTTTTTCATTGAACAAACATCTGCTCTTTAAGACAGAGCATGGCCATCTCTTCATCTTAGAAGCAATGGTCACCCTCCACTTGGTCACCGTCCTCTGAGATCATTGTTGCACCATGTGCCTGTTACCATGCCAGTACTCCTTGCTTGTGTGTCTTCTGGCACTTACCAAGGATGACTCATGTTTCTTGATTGTGTCCCCCACTAAGTTGTGACTTCTTGACATCACGCTCGTTTTGGTTTCCTATTCATTTTGGTTTTCTATGATGCATAGCCCATTTCTTGGCATTTAGTAAATGTTTAATAACTATTCAAATGAAGCTAGGGTTCTGTAAGAGTGAATCAGGCAGTATAGACTTAGCAAAATGCAGAACAGTTGAGTCAGAATGAATTGATGAAATTAACCAGCAGAAATTAGGAAAGAAGAAACAATGCAGGTATCTTTATTGGATAGAAACAGGAGATCCATAGATACAGAATCTAAAACAGAATCTTAATGCTGGGATCAAGAAAGAAGTCCTAGCTGAGTAAGATAATCTGTAATAGGTAGCAGAAGAAATACCAGGGGGTCTGGGTGTTAAGGTGTGCTGCCTCCCTTTATTGCCTCTGACTTCAAGGAACTAGATCTTAAGAGGGAGGAACAACAAAAGAAAAAATAAATCAATTCTTATAAGAGAGTGCTATTTAAAAAGGAATGTACCTAGCGTTAGGGCAATAGAGACGAAATAATTTTTCAACAGATGGAGTCATGTCATTGCCTAGGGACCAGAAATGACCAGCTGAAACATCAGAGGCAGATGTGTGGTGGGTAGATATTTTACACCAGCTTCCAAGCCTCCAGTGTCAATAACAGCTTCGTGGAAAGAGCCTAATCAAAGATCATGTTCAAGAAGCCAGGCTGCTTCACAATCACGTGACATCAGCCTGCAAAATGTGCCAGTATTTTGTCATTTTTCTGCCTGAGCATTTTAAAACTAGTTTCCTGCTAAAAGCAACAGTCTCAAGAACCCCCCCCTTTTTTTTAATCATGAAGATTATTTTCCACGTCTGTGATGTAAAGCAGGGAAACGTGGCGCCCAGTTTTTTTGGCACTAAGGAGGTGACCAAAACATCACTGTGTAACAGTACTAACCCTTTAAACGATGATTTCTTTGAAGGAACCGTATTGTTCTGATTGGACAAGGAACATGTTGGTATGTTGCCAAAATGTCTGCTTTCATAAATCACATTTGAAAAACCTCTGACCATGTTCCATCTTTTGAAATCTCATCTCACCTTCTGAAAAGGGGTTTTGCTCTCTTTTCTGATCTTACCGATTCAGCACCACACGGTTCTCTTCCATTAGGCTAATGAACGAATTTCCATTCCCATGCTTTGCACAGTGCTTTGTTTTTGAGGCGAAATAACAATGAAGTCACAGTGCTGGTTGTATGTAATGATTCAACAAATTGTACTTGTGAGTCAGTTGTCAGGGTTTGAAGTCAATATTTTCCATTTCTCAAAACCTTATACCAACCCCCGGAAGATTTGGCTCTTGCCAATTCTGTGTCGAAGGAGCCAGCATCCTGCTAAACCCAGCCTCGAATCTGTAAGATCCGGGACCACCTCAAGGGAGACATTGAACCGACAGGCGAGAAGGAACCTCTCTCAAGGCTTGAGATGATTTTGCCATTTCACAACTATCCTATTGAAGTTCCCTTCAGTTCCTGCAGAAGCCCATCGTTGCTTCTGGCAGCAGGTTCCTGCCAGGAACTGGAATGAATCCCTGCAAATACTCAGAGTAGCAGGGGTGGAAGAGCTCTCTTCTCCCCCACCCCCACGCTGCTTCTGCTTCTGGCAAAGGTTGGGGTGTTGGCAGGGACGCCCCGCCTCTGCACAGTCTGCTCTGGGAGGCGGGGGATTCCTCTTACTTCCAATTACCAGTTTCTTTACATGTGGGAGGACATTTTTTGGCACATGATCCTCATTTCTTCATGTCTGGCTGACAGTGCCCCTCCTAATTTATTTTTTTGGCATCCTTTATGCATGTGTTAAGATGTCAAAAGGTATGTACAAAGTATTGGAGTGAAGGCTGAATTTACACTCTGCAGGTTCCAGGAGGTATGGGATGTTAGAAATTGTCTCTTGGGAATAGAGGTTACAGTGGTGGGTAATAGAGGACAGTGAGCATGATTTACTTGCCTGCTTGCAAGTCAGAGGACCCTTTAGCGAACACTGAATCGTGAAATCCTTAACTTGTAGCAAGTTTAGGATCTGGAATTTAGTGTGATCTATTCCCAGCTGAGGAAGTTGGGTGAGGCATACTTAAGTGATTAGCCCGAAATCACCCAGCTGGCTCATGTTAAATACTATACAAGAATTCTGGTCTCCTCTCTTTGTTCTGTATTATTTTCACTGTATTATAATGTTTTGCAAGTTGTAGGCACTCAGTGATGTATTAGATACAACAAGTTATCCGTCTTCATAGTCCATTCTGCATAGAGGAGGGAACACAATAAGATCTTCTCCCCATTTCCCCTCCAAAGCCAATTCTGGCTAACTATGTCACCATCCTGGAGGGACTGGTTATAATTCCTGTAGCTGGACTGAGGTTCCAGGAAAAGGGGTCACTTCAGTTGATTTTCCCTCTCCCAAGTGGCTGGAACCTTAATTGAAATGCCAGCCAGCTGAAACACGTCAAAATCAATCTGTAATTTTGGAGGCTTGGAAAATCATTTCCAATGGTCAGCCCTGGACAGTCTGTTCTATTCTACTATCTGAAACATTAGTAGCAGATTTGTGAAAGGCACACTTAGGAAGAACAGATCTCCCAAATTGTTTCTTCAGAGGGAATGAGTATAAAAACAACTAATTTGAGTAAAAGTAGTTCAGAGAATATTTTAGGTTCTGGTTGAGAATCTTAAATGCTCAATTAACTAATTTTTTAAAAAGCTCTTGTTAAACCTGTATCAGGAAGTGTGTGTGTGTTTTTTTTAATATAAGGTGAATGAAACTACATTTCAGTTCATAACAATTGCTTCTAAATTCATTGGTTGGATGGAGAAGGTTTTGCTGGTAATGATGGTAGAACAGGTTCGCCACACACCTTGACGGGATTGTGTTATGTATTCAAGAAGGTAACTCAAGCTGAATCCAACTTTGGATTTAAAGCAAATAGTACACATAATGGCAGTTAAAATACAGAGGGTATAATAGCATGGTTATCTAAGACAATTCTTTTTTCTAAATTTTATTTAATTTTTTTTCAGTGTTCCAAAATTCATTGTGCACCACACCCAGTGCTCCATGCAATATGTGCCCTCTATAATACCCACCACCAGGCTCACCCCTTCCCACCCCTGCAAAACCTTCAGTCTGTCTCTCAGAGTCCACAGTCTCTCATGGTTCATCTCCCCCTCCGATATCATTTTTCCCTTCCTTCTCCTAATGTCCTCCATGTTATTCCTTATGTTCCACAAGTAAGTGAAACCGTATGATAATTGACTCTCTTTGCTTGACTTATTTCACTCAGCGTAATCTCTTCCAGTCCTGTCCATGTTGATACAAAAGTTGGGTATTCATCCTTTCTGATGGAGGCGTCATATTCCATTGTATATATGAACCATATCTTCTTTTTTTTTTAAGTTTTTAAGTATTTATTTGACAGAGAGAGATCACAAGTAGGCAGAGAGGCAGGCAGAGAGAGAGAGAGAGAGAAAGAGGAGGAAGCAGGCTCCCTGCCGAGCAGAGAGCCTGATGCGGGACTCGATCCCAGGACCCTGAGATCATGACCTGAGCTGAAGGCAGAGGCTTAATCCACTGAGCCACCCAGGCACCCTGAACCATATCTTTTTTATTCATTCATCTGTTGAAGGGCATCTTGGCTCTTTCCACAGTTTGGCGACTGTGGCCATTGCTGCTATGAAATTGGGGTACAGATGGCCCTTCTTTTCACCACATCTGTATCTTTGAGGTAAATACCCTGTAGTGCAATTGCAGGGTCATAGGGTAGCCCTATTTTTAATTTCTTAAGGAATCTCCACACTTAAGGAATCCTCCACAAATTTCTTAAGGAATCTTAAGGAATTTCCAAAGTTGTTGCAACACCTTGCATTCCCACCAACAGTGTAAGAGGGTTCCCTTTCTCCACATCCTCTCCAACACACGTTGTTTACTGTCTTGTTAATTTTGGCCATTCTAACTGGTGTGAGGTGGTATCTCAATGTGGTTTTGATTTGAATCGCCCTGATGACTAATGATGATGAACCTTTTTTCATGTGTCTGTTAGCCATTTGTATGTCTTCTTTGGAGAAGTGCCTGTTCATGTCTTCTGCCCATTTTTTGACGTGATTATCTGTTTTGTGTTTGTTGAGTTTGAGGAGTTCTTTATAGATCTAGATATCAGCCCTTTGTCTGTACTGTCATTTGTGAATATCTTCTCCCATTCCGTGGGTTGCCTCTTTGTTTTGTTGACTGTTTCCTTTGCTGTGCAGAAGCTTTTGATCTTGATGAAGTCCCAAAAGTTCATTTTTGCTTTTGTTTCCTTTGCCTTTGGAGACATATCTTGAAAGAAGTTGCTGTGGCCGATGTCGAAGAGGTTACTGCCTATGTTCTCCTCTAGGATTTTGATAGATTCCTGCCTCACGTTGAGGTCTTTTATCCATTTCGAGTTTATTGCTATGTATGGTATAAAAGAATAGTTGAGTTTCATCCTTCTACACATAGCTGTCCAATTTTCCCAGCACCATTTATTGAAGAGACTGTCGTTTTTGATGGCATTTTTGAAAAGGGCAGGGATACCAAGCTTATAATGTTCCATTTTCCTCCCTGGAATACATATGAAAACAGTGAGAAGGGATATTTGATGTCAGAATAATTTGCAAAGAAAAGTATCAGACAGACTTTAGTTATCAACTTGCTTGCACTCTTGATTTCAGTTTGGGTCATGATCTCAGGGTCCTGGAATCCAGCCCCGTGTTGGGCTCTGTGCTCAGCAGGGAGTCTGCTTAGGATTTTCTCCCCTCCCCCTGTCCCTCTCACTAGCACCCCCCCTCTCTTTCTCTCAAATGATTAATTAATTAATTAAATATATTTTTTAAGTTATATTAAAAAAAGGAGAAAGGTTCGGGTACCACTGGAAACCCCCACCTATCACATCCCATGCTCTACTCTCCCTCCTTGAAAGTAACTGGTACTTTAAAAAGCCTTCACCTCCCTGTTTTTGTACTTTTGCTGTATATGTTTGTATCTGATTATTTAGAGCAGTGGATTCTGTATTTTAAAACTTACATCAGTGTTTTCTTGTCCCACGTACCTGACTTTGTGGAATAAATGTCTGGAAAGGAAATCAGTGGGTCTAAGGGTGTACGCATTTTTAAAGCTGGATATGTATTATGACATTGTTATCCTCCCAGTTATCTTCCCAGGTCCATGCTTACTCCACACTTCTCCATCACTGCATCTTTTCAGTTGTTTTAACCGTGTAAATTTGATATGTATAAAATGATATGTCACGACTTTACTTGGTATAAGGTTGGACATTTTCTCTGTGTGTTAATAAGTTTTTTCAAATTTTTGTAAATTTGCCTGTTTATGTTCTATTATATTCTGTTTTCCCAATGGGGTATTGTTGTTGCCATCATTGTTTTAAACCATTGATTTCTTTCTTTTTTCTTGGCTTCCTTCCATCCTTCCTTCAGGTAGGCTCCATGCCCAGCCTAGAGCTTGAACTCATGACCCTGAGATTGGGAGTCATATGCTATACTGACTGAGTCAGCCAGGAACCCCTAACCATTGATAGCTAAGAACTCTTTATATATAGAAGGGACAGTATTCCTTTGCCTGTTCTATATGTTGCAACTTTTCTTTGTTAGCAGTTTCTCTTCTAAACATGACTACAGTGGCTTTGCCATGTAAGAATTTTAAATATTACAGATTCATAGCTTCTCTTAACAAAAAAAACTTAATGGCTTTTGGCTGTCTTACTGTGACTAAAATACTTAAGGAATTTGTGAAGTGCTTTTAACAGAAAAAATTCTAATTTGTCATGAGTAATTCATATAATAAGCAAATGGAACATTATGTAAAAATAACATTTCCCAGAATAAATAGGGAGGAAAGTTATACACTTAAAACAATAAAAATAACGAAACTTTGAAGTGAAACACAAGCAATTCTCAAGAAATGAAAATTCAGACACTGTGCATCCCGGGGAGAGACTATAACACTGTTCATGGAAAATAGGACACAGTTGAATAAAAAATGGAAAAAATATTAAGAGACGAAAATAAATCTGAATGAAAGAAATACAAAACTCACAGCCAGTTGTTCTATTTACATATTACTTGAGATTTATGATTAATTGGGTAAGATTTACAAAGGACTTTTTATTACACTTAATGAGGGTTATTTGGGCATCTGTTCAACTTTAACGAAACTTAATTTTTGTGTTCGTTATTCAGTCAACATGTATTGATTATCTGTTGTGTTCCAGAAAATAATTAGGGGGTAATAATTTTGGCTTCTGAGATCGATCCCTACAAAATTGCATATGCCTGACCTGTTTTTTCCCTGCGGCATCAGCACTGGCCTCTGATTCACCCTAATACCAGCTTGGCTCATCCTTCTCTCCTCCTGCCTCCTTTCCACTCTACTTCCAGCTGCTGGGTGGAGCCAGGGCTTACTTAACCATCTCAAGATTTCATATTCCCTTTTTCTCTTTCAGAATGTGACTACGTTAATTATGCCTCTCTTACTCTATTTTCAATATTTTCCCTTTCCCTTTGGAGCTTGTCCTTTAACATATCACATAACCAAGATTTTTCAAAATGTTGTATAGCGTTTATTGTGAAATATGCTGCAGGAGCAAAAGGGAAATCTATGCTGTGTGCAGTTTAAACAACTCATCAACACCTTGAGGAATTTCTTTTTTTTTTTTAATATTTTATTTATTTATTTGATAGAGATTACAAGTTGCCAGAGGGGCAGGCAGGGAAAGAGCAGGAAGCAGGGTCCTCACTGAGCAGAGGGCCTGATGAGGGGCTCGATCCCAGGACCCTGAGATCATGACCTGAGCTGAAGGCAGAGGCTTTAACCCACTGAGCCACCCAGGCGCCCCCCACTTTAAGGAATTTCTATAAATCCTAGGTTTACAATTTGCTTAATTTTACAAGGATTTGATATACAAGATTTATTAAGAATACATGTGTTAGGGGGCACCTTGGTGGCTTAGTTGGTTAAGCGTCTGCCTTTGATTCAGGTTATGATCCCTTGGCCCTGGGATCAAGCCCCGGATCGGGCTCCTTAATTGGTGGGGAGTGTGCTTCTCCCTCTCCCTCTGCCTGCTGCTCCCCCTTGCTTGTGCTTCCTCTCTCTCTCTCAAATAAATATTTTTAAAAAAAGAATACACGTGTTAGATGAAGTGTTCTCTCTTCTATTAGAAATTTTATTTTTATAATCACTTTTTAAGTGTGAAAATATTGCCTAATCAACCTCCTTAGTTGTATACAAGAGTGCTTCTTCATGTCATTTCTCTATCCTCTCATGGCTCTTCTTCCTTAACTTTTGCATCTTAGTCCTTCAAATCTGCAGTGGCTTTTCTTCGTATTATTTCAGTCATGGGTAATACTATTTCTTCTTTATCTTGGTGCAGCCACACCAGGTGAAAACACTTGGGGAAAAAGCACATTAGTGAGTTCTGTCTTGGGCACCTCACATTAACAGTCCTGTCTGTTCTGAGGGATATCTGAAATATGACTGCATTAGGGATCACTACTTATTAACTCAAACCCTTTGACAAATGTGACAAAAATTCACAAGAATTTTACAGAATTGCTTTTCAAATGACAGCAGCTCACAGATTTACTTGCCAGTTGTTCAGACAGAATGAATGACCAACACAGATACCACTTTCAAACCAAGGAAATTCTAGATACTGTAATGATGAATTCTTCCTGATTATTAAGATTATTTCATAACTTACATCCAGAAATAGCCCTCTTTTTAACACCAAGGGAATTTTTCCTGCTAATTTACATTGGTGATCATTTAGATAGTCAGAACATTATTGGAAGAAACAAATTATATGTTTAAAACTGTAGAATTAAAAAAAAAGATTTTGTTTGTTTATTTGAGAAAGAGAATGTATGTGAGCAGGGGGCAGAAGCAGAGAGACAGAGACAAGCAGACTCCACGCTGAGTGTGGAGCCCAATGTGGGGCTCAACCTCCTGACCCTAAGATCATGACCTGAGCAGAAATCTAGAGATGGATGCTGAACTGACGGGGCCACCCAGGCATCCCCCAAATTACAGAATTTGGAAAGAAATATATCATCTTTGCTAACTTGTATTTTTAAGTGAGAGGATATGGGTCATTCATCCTGTGGTTTTTGTGTGAAATCCTTCTTATTTCAGAAACTTTTCAGAGCTGCTTTTACTGCTGAAATGCACTACTGCCACAGGTTTTTTGTTTTTTTACTTCTTCTTACAATTCATTTCCCATTAGTTGACTTTGTGTCATGATAGGAGTGTCATTCTAACTAAGAGTGAGAAGCTATGTGCTTTCATCTCCATGTGCTCAGCCCCCCACCTCTGACAACTGGGTTGCTCACCGCCGCTGGGGAAGATGTCACAGTTTTGTGGGCTGGTGCCATTAACATATCGTGGTTTCCAGCCCGAGTGCACTTTCTGGGCTATTCAGCTTCCCTCCTGGGCACCGCTTGCCCTCTCCCTGTGCCTACTCCCACCACCTCACCCACCGCTTCCCAGTCTGGCTCAGCTCTGTGATGGTTAAGAGCTCAGTGGACCATCGCCTCTCTGCTGCTGGGATGGACCCGTGTGAAACTGCCAATGTTTGAAAGGTTTTGACTCACAAAACCATCAGTTGGATCTGTTTCAAACTAAGACATGCTTTTCTTCATCCTTTTATCATTCTCCGGCTTCTGGGAAGAGATGACCTTCCTCTCCAAGGTGAACTCACCCACCTCAGGAACCCATAAATTCTTTCTCTCCTGGGATCTGCCTCCATCAGTTACACTTGTATTTTCACAGCTTTCACTTCTTACTTTTTACTGTGGCTCCTTTTTTTTACATATACTATAGCCCACAAGTCTTTAATGTCTTTATATTTGATTTTTAAAACTATATACAACATGCCACACATATATAGGAGAAATATAAAATATATGCGTAGTTTAAAGGATAATAGTACAACAACCATGATCTTAAAACTAGACCCTTTCCAATATATTTGAAGCTCTTGTGTGCTCTTCCTTCTTCTCCGAAGCAATATCCTGAATTTCGTATTATTTTATTCTTTGCTCTTCTTTATAGTTGAATCACGTGTATATATTTCAAAAGAATCTTTTGTTTAGGGGCACCTGGGTGGCTCAGTCGTTGAGCATCTGGCTCCTGGTTTCAGCTCTGGTCATGATCACGAGGTCATGAGATCGAGCCCTGCCTTGGGCTCCACACTCAGTGCAGAATCTTCTTCTCCCTCTCCCTCAGCATCCCCCCAACCCTTGCTCTCTCTTGCTCTCAAAGTAATGCATAAATAAAATGTTTTTCAATGTAAATTCAATTAGCAAACTTATAGTACCATAAGTAAGACTTTTTTTTCATTTCATTTTATTTCTTTTCAGTGCTTCAAAATTCATTGTTTATGCAGCACACCTAGTGCTCCATGCAATCCGTGACCTCCTTAATACCCACCACCAGGCTTGCCCAACCCTCCACCCCCCCTCCCTTCCAAAACCCTCAGTTTGTTTCTCAGAGTCCACAATCTCTCGTGGTTTGTCTCCCCCTCCGATTCCCCAGTCTTTTGTTTAGTCTCACATATTTTTAAACATAAACAGGGTAAAAATGCATGAAGTCTTCTGAAACCAGCTTTTTCATCCCGTTAGGTTTGTAAGGTGAGTCTGCATTAAAATGTAGTTTCCTCTCATCCAGTTCCCAGTTTCCATGTTGCGCTGGTGTAGACACTGCACCAATGTCCTGAATTCCAAACAAAATAACTTCATTTCCCAGTTTTAATTTCCTAGAAATAGCTTATTCTGTTTCATGTTGTCAGCCTGGTTGCCAGAAACAAAACTCTTCCTTCTTAAACAGAAAACCAGCACCCTCGCCTTAATCATGTGTCCATCTCGAACTACTTCCCTGGCTTTCTCCTTTCCTTCAAGACTGAAAATCTTACAGTGAGTAGTTTATACCATATGTCTTATCCTCCCGTCCAGGCTGCATTTGACCCCTTGGTGGTTGATCTTCCATGTTTTTTAAACTTTCTCCTTTGGTTTTCTTGATAAAGCTCATGAGTCTATATATCAGACATGATCTCTGAATTCTCTGTCCTCTGTCCTTCTAATTTTTACATATCATCTGTATCGATACATTATTAACATGCTATTGGTATTTTAACATTTGTGATAAATACATTTCTTTCCTCCTGCTTGTACTGGATATGGAGTACCCTCTACTACCAAGTGTGGACACACAGAGATCCATCAGATGAGGTCGGGAAGTTCAGAGCCCTGAGGCGGCAGGCACGGGCACCGTATTCCCAGTACAGCCCCAGGGCCCCATTGTACACGATGCTGCCATGGCTCCAAGGAGGGGGTATGACTAGACAGGCGCTTTAACCAACTAAGCCACGGCGCCCACTAGGAGGGGGTATGACACTGACTGATTAGTGAGAGCAGATCGCACAGGTTTCAGGACCCAGTGGGGCTCTTTGAAGGGTGAATAGCAAGTTACCAGAGGGACACAAGAGGAGTGCAATTCCAGGTTTCTACCAAGAGTGGTGGGGAGGGACACTTTTCAAGGGTTATTCTTCAACTATACCCGGGGCTGGCGAAGGTCTATGACAAACTTCTTTCCCAGACACTGGGATTGGCTCTGTCACTGCTTCTACCTCCATTCTGTATCCCCCAAGTCTTCTCTTTCTTGCCTACTTCCCACGATTCCTGTCTCTAGGCACTGGTTGGCCTCAGAACCCAGATTGGATTTGGCAGGTGCTGCAGCTGAGATGGGGCTGGGCAGTCAGACACAGAGGGAAAGAAGGGAGCATGAGAAAAGTCAGGGATGCAAAAAGGGCAGGAGGCACGTGGGGGGCATGAGCACAGGTGGGGCGCTTAGGGAGAAGAGGTGGGAAATAGGAAATAGGATTGACCAGAAAAGCAGTGTCTGGATCATGAAAGAACATCCCATGCTTTGCTGAAGAGTTTGGACGTTATTATGTGGGCAAAGGGGAAACTTGAAAGGCTTTCAAGGAGCAGAGTACAGGAAAAGATGTGTGTTGTATTCTCTGCATAGCATCTAGCTGGGGATCCTGTTTCTCCATGGAAGCTGTGGATGAGGCCCGCCACCCCCATCTCCCTTTCAAGAGAAGCTGCGGCAGGAGTGGTTGGCTAGCAGTTGTCACAGCATTCCTGCAGGGCCTCCCCGCCCTGGGCGCCTTCCAGGGATGACGGAGCATGGCAGGGTGTTGTGCCCAATGTAGGATTCTTCTGGTGGGCGTCCTCTCCTTGAGACTATGCTGGCAGAGACCTTCTCTGAGCCACATTTTTTTTTCATACTTATATAGAGTATCTTTATTTCAGAAAAGCATCTAACAGTGTTTTATGATAGCCATATTGAAGAAAACAAAACAAAAAACAAAACAAAACAAAAAATAATGGCTACATTTGAGTACTGCATATGGATTCAGTTGTACTCAGTCAATCTGGATAAAGTCATTTGCGCCGTGACCTGTGCCCGTCCCCATCATGCCTTCCTGTCTCTTCTTCAGTAATTTCTGCAAAAGCGTAGAAGAGCTATTTATCAAATTCATGTGAGGTATATTAGAGAGAAAGACGAACGCTTCAGATATATGACAAGATGACAATTCAGACATTCTCAAAAGATAGAAAGAGTTAACTAAAATCTAAAATAATTTTTTAAAAGAATTTTTAATTTTTTTTTATTTTTTAATAAACATATAATGCATTTTTATCCCCAGGGGTACAGGCCTGTGAATCACCAGGTTTACACACTTCACAGCACTCACCATAGCACATACCCTCCCCAATGTCCATAACCCCACACCCCTCTCCCGACCCCCCTCCCCTCAGCAACCCTCAGTTTGTTTTGTGAGATTAAGAGTCACTTATGGTTTGTCTCCCTCCCGATCTCATCTTGTTTCATTTATTCTTTTCCTATCCCCCAACCCCCAACGTTGCATCTCCGCTTCCTCATATCAGGGAGATCATATGATAGTTGTCTTTCTCTGATTGACTTATTTCACTAAGAATAATACCCTCTAGTTCCATCCACATCATCGCAAATGGCAAGATTTCATTTCTTTTGATGGCTGCATAGTATTCCATTGTGTATATATACCACATCTTCTTTATCCATTCATCTGTTGATAGACATCTAGGTTCTTTCCATAGTTTGGCTATTGTGAACATTGCTGCTATAAACATTCGGGTGCATGTGCCCCTTCGGATCACTACGTTTGTATCTTTAGGGTAAATACCCAGTAGTGTAATTGCTGGGTCATAGGGTAGTTCTATTTTCAACTTTCTGAGGAACCTCCATGCTGTTTTCCAGAGCGGTTGCACCAACTTGCGTTCCCACCAACAGTGTAGGAGGGCGCCCCTTTCTCCACATCCTCGCCAGCATCTGTCATTTCCTGACTTGTTAATTTTAGCCATTCTGACTATTGTGAGGTGGTATCTCATTGTGGTTTTGATTTGTATTTCCCTGATGCCGAGTGATGTGGAGCACTTTTTCATGTGTCTGTTGGCCATCTGGATGTCTTTTTTGCAGAAATGTCTGTTCATGTCCTCTGCCCATTTCTTGATGGGATTATTTGTTCTTCAGGTGTTGAGTTTGCTAAGTTCTTTATAGATTTTGGACACTAGCCCTTTATCTGAAATGTTGTTTGCAAATATCTTCTCCCATTCTGTAAGTTGTCTTTTGGTTTTATTAACTCTTTCCTTTGCTGTGCAAGCTTTTGATCTTGATGAAATCCCAATAGTTCATTTTTGCCCTTGCTTCCCTTGCCTTTGGCGATGTTCCTAGGAAGATGTTGCTGTGGCTGAGGTCGAAGAGGTTGCTGCCTGTGTTCTCCTCAAGGATTTTGATAGATTCCTTTCTCACATTGAGGTCCTTCATCCATTTTGAGTCTATTTTCGTGTAAGGAAATGGTCCAATTTAATTTTTCTGCATGTGGCTGTCCAATTTTCCCAACACCATTTATTGAAGAGGCTGTCTTTTTTCCATTGGACATTCTTTCCTGCTTTGTCGAAGATTAGTTGACCATAGAGTTGAAGGTCTATTTCTGGGCTCTCTATTCTATTCCATTGATCTATGTGTCTGAGCCACATTTGATTCTTTGTCCTTTCCTCTTTCGTTTCGTGGGGGCCAAGGGTTTATGGTGGTCTGAAGCTCCCTCCACCCGTTCTGAACCCTCCCCACTTCTCTGTCCCAGGGTTCCCCCCAGGAAGCTCTCAGATTTCTAATTACGTCTTGACATCTTCCCATAGGGTATGAACTGACACATGATGCTTTGAAGTCTATTTTTAAGTTTCAGTGTATGTCTTCAGGTGGTTTATTTATGTTTTTCCCTCTAAACTAGCATGCTTTCATTTATACGAAATGAACTGTGGTATGGAGTGAGAAGTAACCTTTAAGTTATTTCAGGAGAGATTGGACTCCTGGGAGAGCTCAGCTTCTCTGCGTGAGTTTATCATTCCAACTACCTGGGCCCTGACCGGCTCCCAGAGGACCCGCACAAAGTCGTTTGCCTTGGTCGGTTCTACCTGGTCAGGCTTTCCCACATCCCATCATGGCAGGATTGGCTCAGGTTCAAAGAGCTGATGGACAGGAAATGCTTCAGACAGATAGGATTTTATTCCCACTTGTCATTCTTATCATATAAAGTGTTTTGATATCTCATGACTAGCAGGTGGTTAGGTCAAAGAGGAAGCTAATTCAGCATCTTAAAAAGCCTGTGACCTAGCATTTGGGGGGACAGGAGTAATTAGAGCAAACTACCAGGTGAGTTTTGAGGCAGTGTTTCCTCTGTGGCATATTGTGCCTTATATATGAAAGGCACTTCTTCACTCTCTTTTTAATACACCTTTAAATGAATCCTGTTTAAATGAATCCTGTTTTTGAAGTAAGCTATCAGAAAATATGGAAGTTCACTTTTAGTTTTTAGAAGGTCTATCATATTTATTGCAGTTCATGTAATATGGCTAACGGCAAAATTCTAGACTCCATTTATTTAAAATAAAGTGCTAGATTGACTAGGATGTGTTTTGAAACTAAAATGAATGTGTTTGAGTTAAGTTGTGAGGTGAGCCTTATCTAATCTCTTGGGCTGACTTTCAGGTGTTCTGTGATCATAACTCCTTTGTAAGTTCTCTATGAATGGGAGTTCTCTGTGTGGTCCAGGATTTAGGGAGGGACGCAGGTCCAACCTTATGGTTTTGGCTGCACTGCTTTGTTCTCATCTTACAACGAGAATCTCTTCAGTAGGAGATAGCTAAAAGGCCAGCAGAAATTCAAATGGATTCAAAACCTGTGGAGTGATAAGATGCTAAATGCCTTTCATATAAACTTTTCCATTAAAAAAATAATTTTTTAAGTCCAAGTGATCTAATTATAGTTGTGGACATTTTCTAGTAAATTTGCATTTAAAGAGAATACATAGTATGTTGCTGAAATGTGAAAAGAACCATGTAAAGAAAAATCTTTTATTTCTGTGATATTGTTTAATAGTGATAGGAAGTCTGTTTGGTGAAGGGATTTCATGTGACATCATAATTTTGCAGTATTTAGAACCCACACACAAATGAGACATTGCTCCTATTCAGGGTGGCAGCTGGTTATCCACGAACATGACAAGGATGATTACTTCAAAAGCCCCAGTGAAATGTTAGTGAACTTACGTCTTCATTCTGATGAGATTGAATTTGGGGGGTGCACGACCTTCTTGTTTAATTAATACTAAGTTCTCATGTTGTTGGAGTTGTAGGGAAAGCACAGTGGCATGTACAGTGGTTACTACGGAGAGGCTGTCTCCGTCAAATGAAAGTTTGGGGAAATCAATATGGTATCTCACATTGGCATTTGAGATTCATTTCAAACCAGTAATTGATCATGTTTGATGGGATGAGTAGGTGAGGTACTAAGGCAAATCAATGCCATTTTTTAAAGTTTTGATTTTTGATTTTGATTTGACTTTTCTTAAACCTCATGCCTATGGAAATTTTGCAAATATAGTATAAAAACTTTTTTCCCTAAACCACTTGAAAATAACTCGTTGACATGAGTTAGTGTGCAGGTACATTAGTGTGCATTTCTTACAAAGACATTCTTACATAACTACAATATAACATCAAATCCAAAACTTTAATACTGTTCCATTACTACCATCTAATCCTCAGACCCCATTCAAGTTTTGCCAGGCATCCCAGTAATGTCTTTTATAATGAAAGGATCCAGTCCAAAATCATGTGTCAGATTCAGTGGTAATATCATTTTCCTCCTTCCACGTGGAATGTTTCTTTAACCCTGGCCTAGACCTTCATGATCTTGAAAGGCCAGTTTTGTAGGATGTTTTTTAGGAGAGGTTTGTCTGGTGACGCTTCCTTGTTCTTAGATTCATGTTGGGCAGGAGTATCTCAGAAGTGGTTGTTGAGGAGGAAAATAACTTTTCTTCTAACCTCTTCAGTTTAATGTATGGAGGCCTGCAAATTAAACTGACAAAGAGAAGTTAGTAAGAGGAAAGAAAAACAGATTTAATTAACTACATATGCATGATAGTTTACAAATATAACTCAAAGCAGTAGTAAAGATTTGAGACTTATATACCCTCTTAATAAGAAATGGGGAGAGCCAGATGCTTACTTCTGGGAGAACAAATGACTATTTAGAAAGGAAGTGCAGAGAGAGGACACTTATGGAAGAACAAATGACTCTTTGGAAGGATAATGTGCCTTGGGGAAAATAGATGAGAGATACGGTGGTTTTGCAACAATATCAGTCCAGGTGTGATGCCGGCTTCTCTCTGAAAGAGAAGATTGGAGTTGTTCCAGAGATGGGATTTATGACAATTGAATTTTTTTTTTTAAGTTCTTTTAGGAGCCTCTGCTTTTAAGCAGATAAGGGATTTCAGGGACTCAAAATACCTCTATCGTGAAATAATTTTGATGCCGCATTGTTTTATTCTGGATCCTTTTATGGTGCTTTTTTCTTATTGTGCCATTTAGTGCATGATTTCAGTTCATCTCATGATAATGATGTTCACTTTGATCTGGTTTCTGCCACTCCTTAATCAATCCAAGTTCCACAGTGTTTTCCATTTATAATGAATAAATATTTTGTGAAGGGATACTTTGAATTTATGCAAATATCTTTCCTTCTTAAACTTTCAATTTATGCATTGACTAGTTTATATTATTATGGTCTCATGGTTTAATGGGTTATAACCTATCACTACCATTATTTATTTTGATCCTCACTTGTTCCATGTTTGGCCAGTTAGAGCGCATTCAAGCTGGCTTCTCTGTCTTTTTGACATATTGTCATTATTGTTTGAGCATTTCCTTGCTTTTGGGGGCACACGTTATTCTGAGATCATCTTACACTTTCCCTACCCTAGTTCTGAAATTTGTCATTTCTCCCAGAAGCTCTTGTTCCTTTTAATGGAGAATGGTATTTAGAAACCAAAATATGGGTGATAGGTGTGTTCAATGTGATCAGAGTGTTGCTGCTGCTCACAGACCCTCTCAGTAGATAGTCATCACGCTGTCCCAACCCACCATAGAGGGACTCCCTCCTCATTGTTCATACTCTGATTCCCTGTGCTGGGCTACTATGCAATAGTGTTACTCCTTTGTGTTATTTTGGTCTCGATGCCCACATCAGGCCACCTTGCCCACTCCCACAGGGAGTACTATCTCACCTTGCTCTCACTTGACACACTGGGATTGCCCCATGTGGAAGTGCTTCTTGCTCTGCTTGGACCCTGAAAATCTGTTCTTGGGTACCCCCCACTCCCTCCCTGTGGGGATGTCTTCTTTACTCTGCTCAGAGTTTGACACCCAGGTTCGATGAACATCTTCCTCATTCTAGCCAGTCTCTGACACCCCCCTCTCCATCACCATGGCTTCCCTCCTCTCATGTGGATTTTTGCCTTACTCAGCCACACCAAATGGCTTTAGAAATGAATTGCTCATGAAGGGAACAGGGCTTAATGCCATTTTTAAATGTTGATGTGGAAGTAACCTAATGATTTGCTGAATTCAGAAGATCTGTAGTAATATTTTTTAACCAAGATTCTGAAACATACCATTAAAGAGAAGTGATTTCTTAATTATCCTCATGTCAATTCATTTTTTTAAAGATTTATCTTTTAATGTGAAGATACATATTTTAATACAGCAGACCTTGATGTTTAACTTATTCCACATTCAATGAGAAATGAATACACATTTATAGCGTATCTTTTTCAAAATAGATGTGTGCATTAATTACTTAAGAGTAAGTTGTCTTCAGGGGATTTTGTTTCCAAAGTAACCCATGATGTAAACTTCAGAATCAAGTACCAGTGCCTTATTGACATTTCATCAGATCTGTACTCTTTGAAATCAGACAAAAAGTCTAATGTACTGCCCACTCTGCACATGGGACATATACTCGTGACCCCAAATTTCTATTTCCAGCCCAGATCTTGGCCCTAGAGCTGCCTTCAGATCTCTCAACTTTAGACTGTTCTTCTTTCTCAATTGTGCTAAAACTTTGTCATCGACATGCCTATGGGGTACCAAAATGGAGATGTTAAGTAGGCATTCATTGAGTTTTGTGCTCCTTTGGTATCTCACAGGTATCTCAAACTCATCATGTCCATACCTGAACTCTTGACAACTAACACCACCCTCCTCGGCACCAGTCTTCTTCCTAGTCTTCCCTCTCCCAACAAATGGCACAACCATGCTGCCGGTGAGAGATCTGTAAATGTTCTTGATTCTTCATTATCCATATGTGGAACAGGTCAGTGCATGTGGTCTTTTCTGCTCTTTTCAGTACCTCCTGTCTCAATTCTAGTTGGGATGGGAATGGGATAGAGCTGGAAATGAGATGTCCAACTTCATTTTACCCGGGCCTTAAAGTGAGGACAGTTCCCTCCAAAAACCTTTGACCCTGCCTTCACACAAACACATCCCGCCTGGCACCATCAAATACCCCAGGCCTTTGCTTGTCAACATAGTTCCCAAAAGCAAATTACGAGGGACCCTGTTGCCCAACTTATGACAGAGCCACAAGATTTCTGCCAGACTCTCCAGTTTAAAGCATAGGATATCGCTCTGAGACACTGGCTCTGAATGGCTCCCAGGGAGGGCCTACCTTAGAAAAAAAGAGCAAAAAGACAGAAATGGATACTTGGAGGGCCAAAGTTCTTCATTACAAATGAAAATGGGATAGAAATGAGAACAAAGAGCCTAGCACAATCTCCCGGCAAGCTGGTTGTCTTGGGGGTGAGAAACACCTGTGGGCTGGAGAAAAGGAAATCCCCCTGGGCTATACATGGGAGCCCATGGGCAAGAGGCCTGCATTCTTCCTTCAAAAAGAGAGGGAAAGGAAAAAAACAAACAGTATCTCACCTCATCTCCTCATCCTCATTCATTATCCTCACAGCTGCCAAAGCAATGCGTGCACATCAGATCATCTCCATAGCCTGCTTAAAAGCACTTAACAAACCCTGTGATTCTTAACATACAGCTGCATGGCCAGCCCCAGTCCCTCTCTCCACTCTTACCTTGTGCTGTTCACCCCTCTACTCTCTAAGCCCTGAGCACCTGGCTTTCTTTCTTGGAACGTATCAAAGTTTTTGCTACCTTAAAGCTTTGGAACATCCTTTGCCTAGATCATTAAATTCCTCTTCCAAGTAGAACTTTTACACCAAAGCCAAATGCTGACTGATAAGTGTGATTTGGGGACTAGTTTCTGTTCTCCTTCAGTATTATTTATTTTGTACTTGAAGGAGCATCTCAGTGGCAATTATTATGAAATAATTAAACTTAATTTACTATTAAGGATACAACAAGAAAAAGTCTGCTTCCAAAATAAAAGTCTTAATAAAAATCAAGTTAATTATGACATGGAAAATATAAAAAGGAAAATAAGCTACAGTGTCTATGAAATATTCAGCATATGAAACACTTTGAAATCCTGGGAAAAAAACGGAATTCAAAGTATTATTGTTACCAAATTATGTCCAGTTCAATTTTCACACGACTTGCTTCTGTAAAGATGATGAATTTTTATTAATGGTGTTTGTAAATGCTGTAATAATTTCTTAAATGTACATGGCACAGCCCAGAGTACAAGAATGAGTGCATGCATTGTCTCTCTTGAATTTCCTGGCTCATGAGATCAGAGAATTTTCTTCTGTAGCATCACCCAGCCAAGTCCAGTGCCCTGGACTCCCACCTTCATTCAGGAAATATTGTGCACCAAGCACTATGCTAAGAACTTAAGAACAAAGTGTGCTCATGATCTAGTAGAGGAGAAACATAATAAACAAGTAAACTAGCAAATACATTTATGTGCTTGGAGGGATACTTTTCCTTGCTCGTACACACTGAGTTTCTGGAGCCACAACCATACTGAACTTCCAAACCAACCTTTAGAGATGAAATACAGAGGAAAGGAGGAGCCAGAGACTCTTTTTTCATGTTAACTTATAGGAGATAAATTATTTGAGGCAGTATAAAATTACATTGTTTCATAGATAATGTATTCATGAGCACTGAGTGCTCATCCCTACCACTCCTTGCAGAATAGAATTCAGTGGAATGCAAGGATTTGCAGATCTAGCCTCTGAGGCAGCAGGAAGAAAGGGAAGAGAACCAGGGTGTTAGGGACCATAGAGGACGGAGAGAACATAGGTTTGGCTCAAATAGAAGGGTTTTCTTCCACTGAGTGCCTGATAAGGTGCACGTCATGGAGATGCGCAAAAGGGTAAGGAAACCTCTTTCATCCCCAAATCCCCATGCATCCTATAGAGACTAACAGATAAAAATGGAATGTGGAGAGATGAACGATTTAATGCATTCTCAATTCTGTGTGGTTGGCTTGCTAACAGCAAGCTTCATTATAAATGAATTATATCCTTCCTTGGCGAAAAAGTCAGCTCTTTATAATTTCAAGAGGACTACATGTCAGACAAAAGAGAACCGAAGACTCCATAAGATGATAGATCCTTAAGTTTTGAAAAGACATTGGGATTCCCTCAAGCCCCACTTTCATAGTTTACTAAATGGATGCTAGGGATGCGTGGGTGGCTCACTTGGTTGGGCGTCTGCCTTTGGTTCAGGTCATGATCCCAGGGTCCTGGGATGGAGCCCTGCATCGGGCTCTCTGCTCAGCAGGGAGCCTGCTTTTCTCTCTGCTGCTCCCCCGGCTTGTGCTCTCTCTCACGCTCTCTCTCTCTCTGACAAATAAATAAATAAAATCTTTTTAAAAAATGAATAAATAGCTGGTAGATCTGCCCAGCCCTCCTTGCTGTAGAGGTCCCTTTCCTCCACTTTAGTGCCTTCAGGGCTTCCCACAAGATCATTCTTGGAGGGTGTCTGAGGTTATACCTTTATCTAAAAGAAAACTGTAATCTGATATGCAAATGAGTTACTGTGCTATGTATGTTTAAGGAATTATTACAGTATTTGTAAACATCATTAGTGAAGATTCATCATCATCACTGAAACAAGTCATTTGGAAATTAAACTAGAGATAATTGGGTAACAATAATACTTTGAATTACCAACTCTTCCAAGGTTTCAAAATGTTTCACACATACTGAATATTTTATAGACATTCCTGATTTTTTTCCTTTTTACATTTTAAATGTCATAATTACATGGATTTTTATTAAGAGTTTTATTTTGGGAGCAGGTTTTTTAGTTGTTGGGGTTTTTTTTTAATGGTAAATTAAGTTTGACAGTTATTCCATACTAATTGCTGCTGGGATTCTTCTCCAGGTTACAAAAAAATAATATTGTAGGAGAATGGAAGTTGGTTCCAAAATCACATTCATTAGTTAATATTTGACTCTAGTGTAAAGATTCAGAGGATCTGTTTCACTAAGAAAAACATTATGATTTGTGGACATTAAGCCTCATGCCTGTTTTATCAGTGGATTAAATTTTCAACTTTTGCTTAGAGGATTGCTTTGTGTGTGTGTGTAACATATAGTCAATTAACAGTAAGTCTGTAGGAATGTGAGAACCAATAACATATTCAAAACTAAACTTTACCGTCAAATAACTTCTTTTCACGTGTTCCTTATTTCTCTAAAAGGTGTCTTCATCCATGCAGTTGCTGAAGCCAGCAAATGGGGGCCATCTTGACAAGCTCCTCTCCCTTACTCCTGCATCTGCTCTAACACCAAGATCTCTTCATTCTACCCTCTCAGCTCCATCCGCTCTGCTCACCGTTTAGCCGCCACCCTGGTTCAAGCTACTGTTGTCTTTTCCCTAGATTGATGTAGGGCTTCTTAGCTGGTCTTCCTAGATCCATTTTTGCCTTCTTACCCTCTGGCACCAGGAATCCTATAATCATACAAATCCGATCCAGTTCTTTCTCTGCTTAAAGCCCACTCACTGTGTCTCCTAAGATAAAGTTTAAGGCCCTTAATATGACCTATGAAATTGCATGTGATCTTGCCCCTACAACATTTTTCCTTACCCCCTTGCCTGAGCCACATTGCTTTTTGCTAGTTTCTTTGAGACGTGGTACTGTACCATTTCTGCCTTGGCACATGCTGTTCTTCCCTCCCTTCTCTATTTAGTTTAAAGTCACTTCCTCAAACTCTTAAGACTAAAGTTAGTTACTGTGATATTCACTTCCGTGCCATCCTACTTTTGCTCTTTTAACCACATGTAACCCTCGCAATTATTTGTTCAATGTCTATCTTCCTGCCTCAACAGTTAGAGACAAGGAGGGGAAGATCAATTCTGAGTAGTTCATCATTTTTATCCCTAGCTCCCAGCAGAGTGCTTGGCACATAAGGAATGCTCAGTATTTGTTGGATGAATGAAAATGAATAAAGGAAATGAGTGAATGAGTGAATGATAGATCCATGTAAATGTCACTCAAATACTTACTTTGGTGGTAAATTATAATGGCAATTCAAATTAGAAAAAAAAACCCAAATAATGAAAATCTGAGCACAAATGGGTGGTATTTTTAAAAAGTTTGTTTGAAAGTGTTATCAACAGTCTTGTATTCTCAGGTTCAAATTGACTTGGCATCGTGTAGGAACAGAGAGAAAGAATCTTTCAGGTGAAGAAATTTAACTATATTGGTAAGCTCTGAACAACTAGAAAGGATTCTTTAGGAGAATGTATATAGAATGTAACATTTAGAAAATATTGGTCTCCTAGTACTCATACTACAACTTACCTAAATAACTATCTAACATGTTAGATAAGAGCTTCATATTCACTGGAAATTTGCAGACTTATTAAGAACACAGCAAAACCAGGAAGTAGGGACACATCCCAAAGTGAAAAAACAAGTTAAATAGATGTCATAAAGCCCAAGCATAGGTAGGCCCAAAATCTTCACTCCAACTTTGCTTGCTTTTACTTTGCACATAGCATCAGTAAGCTTATTTTCTCGGCTTTCTCATTTCTAAGGACAAAGCCCCACATAAGAACTGGGTAAGGAAGAGCAGTTGTAGTAACCATATTCCCAATGGCAGTGTCAGCCAGAAGCCTCGCCCTCCCCCAGACTTCTGGGGAACTTTACTTGTGTGATAGCACTAACCACATTCACCTAGTGACACAATTACGCTTGTAAAAAGATTTTCCCGGGATGCCTTGGGTGGCTCAGTTGGTTGGGCCCCCGCCTTTGGGTCAGGTTATAATCCCAGGGTCCTGGGATCGAGTCCCGCATTGGACTTATTGCTCAGCGGGAAGCCTGCTTCTTCCTCTGCTTGCTCCTCCCCCTGCTTGTGCTTTCTGTCTCTCTCTCTGATAAATAAAATCTGAAAAAAGAAGTTATTTTCCATTCTTGATCATAAACATTTTAGGGAAAGATCTGGGCTTTTTACAAAACTTTCAGAGAATCACACAAAAGTATGTCATAGGTGATTATCATATTCACAACAAAGCAAAAGAACTCTGAGACATCAAGAGAAAATTAGATTATATTTAATATTGTTTGAGGAACCTGGAATGAAGTGCTACCTTTTTTTTTGAAGTGTTATATTTTAGAAATATTTTTATCCCTAATAATGAAAGTTTAAAAAAAGGTGAATACAAAGTTACTACTTCTGTTTTTGGGAGCTACTCAGAAGCCATGGAGTGTCCCAAGCCTGAAGTTTCAGTATTTCCCAGTTCTGATTTTATTGATGTCTAGTTTGCAAACCCTTTAAACTCAACCTAGCTCAAGCAACCCATTAAGAATGGGAGGGTAAGTATTCTAATTTTACAAATAAAAACTTAGAGTGGTAACTTAAATTATTATCTTAAGATTATAGTTTATTGGGGAGTCTGGGTGGCTCAGTTGGTTAAGGATCTACCTTAGGCTCAGGTCATGATCTCAGGGTCCTGGGATCAAGCCCCGCAGCAGGCTTTCTGCTCGGCAGGGGGTTTGTTTCTCTCTCTCCCCCGCCCTCCGCCCCCCCCCACCCCCGCTCATGCATGCTCTCTCAACAAATAAATAAAGTCTGTTAAAATAAATAGATTACAGTTTATTAAAGACCAGAACTTTTAGTCTTTTCAGGATACCTTTAGCCATAAAAGCAATGTGACAAAATCATAGGTTTTAGTGTCAGAAAGGTCTAGGTTTGGATCCTTCCTTTGGTCACATACTAGGTGAATCACAGTGGGCTTAATCTCTGTAGATGAGGGCAATCTCTGAGCAATTATTAGTCATGTGACATTATCATATGTCAGTTTGGTGAAAAATTAACTGGAACCACACAAGAGGGAATCTTTGAGAAATCAGCTAATGAATTTCCTTTGGCTCCTGAAGCTAGACATTCAGGCATTAGGGGGGAAAAATTTTTACCTGGTGACAATACCCCTCTGCATTTAAATAGATTTTTTTGTTTTTGTTTTTTTTTAAATTTATTTATTTGTCAGAGAGGGAGGGAGAGAGAGAGAGCAAGCACAGGCCGACAGAGTGGCAGGAAGAGGCAGAGGGAGAAGCAGGCTCCCTGCCGAGCAAGGAGTCCAATGTAGGACTCGATCCCAGAACGCTGGGATCATGACCTGAGCCGAAGGCAGCCGCTTAACCAACTGAGCCACCCAGGCGTCCCTGCATTTAAATAGTTTTTTAACTTCTCCGGCTCTCAGTTTCTTTATAAAACTTTGGAATAATAACAGAACCTAGTTGCATGAGTCAGGTAGGTTATGTGCAATAATAAAATCTCCCGCATCTCAGTGATTTGAAATATCGAAGATGTATTTCTTATTCATGTCCATTGTGGGTTGACCATCAGCTCCTGCACCTCATCTGTACATGGGAACCTGAGATGACTTTTTACTATCTGGAGGGCTGTCAAATATGGTTGGGGAAGGGATCATAGCAAATTACCACTGGCTTTTAAAGGGTTTGTCAGGAGGGGACACACATCTCTTTGGTCACTTTCCAGTGACCAAGGCCAGCCACTTCTCTTGTCTAGATGCACGGAGTAGAGAAAACGCAATCCAATCGTAGGTGCGTGGGCCTGGAAGGAGAATTGGAATGTTGGTGAACAACCCTAAAGACCACCCCCTGGTCTTATGAGCTTTGTCAGGGGGATAGAGTTAGTGAACATAAAACCAAGCACAATGCTTGGTACCTTACAAGAACCAGATTAATGGTAGGGATTGTTGTGACTTACACTGGTTACAAACTTCATTCATAAGGATGACTTGAGATTTATTTCTGCCTGTTGCTCACGGTGTCCCTTAAGAAAAGGAAACTTGAGAAGTAAGGCCTATGTCAAGAAGTATAGGGCTGCGTAATGACGGAAGTGCCTCGGTGTCCCACACGGAAGTAGCGTAACGATGACTATAGTCATTGTGCTTAGTTATTCTTTTCTGTCCAGATGGGAAATTTGTGCCGTATATAAACTGCTAAAGAACAAAGAGGATTAGAACGACACACTTCATGGTACGGAGCTAAGCACGTTGTTTTCCAGCGTGCAGCCCCATGTCTGCACCTTTCCTTGCCCTCTCAGGCAACCCCATGGCCACCCTGGCTCTGGGCGGGGAGGAAGCAGGTCAGGTTGTAGTCTGAGGGGTGACGACAAAAGCAAGGCCTCTTTCTTCTCCTTTAGTCTGGGGTCCTCAGTGCCCCAGCAGCATCTGGAACTTAGCCGTTCTGAATGGAATGAAGAATAAAACGAATAGGCAGCAGTCGTCCCCATTGGAAGGTATTTCAGGCACAGGGAGAGCACTGGGGGCATTTTCTCAGTGCATGGGATCCTGAAATCCTGTGCTGATTGCCTTTCCCTTCCCACTCATTTCTTCCATCCTTTGTGGCCAGGCCGCCACCACTGGGGATCAAGGAGGAGTCCCTTGATTCCGCCGCACCACTAGACACCTCTGCCTTGAGCCATATTTGTCTAGTAATAGCATTCCCTTCCCTACCTCCTTCCCACCCCTCGAAAAAGAATCCAGTTCTCCACAGTGTTTTATCTGAGTAGAGGTAGGGTCTGTTAAGGAAATTCTTCCATCTCCGTGGCTCAGACTTCAACAGGCATGGGAATCCCCTGGAGAGCTTTTTCCGACAGGCTGCTGGAACCATACCTGGGATTTCTGATGGGGGTGGGGGTGGGCCCATGAACTTGCATTTCCATCCAGCTCGCAAGTCATACCAATGTGATGGTATTTGGAAAGCCCTGCTCTGAGCTCTGTCCCTGCTCCTTCCTCCCAGTGCCTCCAGAGTTCCCGAAGCTCGTTTCTTTTCAGGTACTGGGTTTGCTTAATTTTTTCATATTGCTTTTGAACTGTTGAGATGATCCTAATTATTTCTCTTCTTCTATTATAATACTCAGGTTCTCTTTTATGAGTCTTCCCAAATGTTTTGATTGTTACATATTATAAATTCCTAAAGCCTTGGAACCCTCTGGTCCCAGAAGACCTTCTGGAGGCTGGGGATGCAGAGGGGGTTGCCTTCTGAAGGCTGTATTTGGTCTGAATAGCAAAGGGACGGCTTCCTTGTGGCAAAGACATTTGGACCCTTTCATCAGCTAGTTCAGAAATTTATGAGTGTCTTTACGATACTCCTGGTATCTAGCTAGTTAGCCAGTCGGCCTTTTTGAAATCATTAATAGAAGTGAAAAAGTTCCATCAGCAGTGGGGGCAGAATATAAAATTAATGCATCTGCTATTTTGCACAAGGACTTTTCTCCTTTGGTTGATTGAGTCGAGCTCTACGTTCATAGCTGTAACTCTTAAATTGATCTTGATGTAACAGGAAAGTAATCTGACTTTTGGGAATAAAGACACACATGAGCTTGAAGAAATGAAAGTCTAGATTTTAAGTGATCTTCTGTTTGGGGTATGCATTATTAGATGAGCAAATTAGGAATTGTATTTAGTTGGACCATAGAGTGAGCTCTTTTCCAAATGGCTTATCTGGGTATTTTCTCCATGTATGTTTTCTCCGTGTGCCTCGACCAGCGGTAGACGGCAGACAGCTGTGTATGTGTGTGAAATCTAGTTTCAAACAAATGAGATTGCTTATTACATTGAGTTTTTTATATTCAGTTAACACATTTATTGAACATTTCTTCCTGTCATTAAATGTTTTTCTACATTTTTGACGTGACTACTAGTACTTGTTTGAGTGTACCATAATTGGTGGGTCAAATCATTGTGTTAATATAATCGAGAGGGGGGAAAATACATGTTGCCGGATAACCCTCTAAAGAGAGAGGAAACACTTTTATATAAACATTGGTGACTAATAAAAAACTTTTGCTGATATTTCTTAGTTTGTGCATTTGACACTTTAGGGGAAAAATAAAATCTTGTTTTGTTTTGTATTTTTATTTTGGGGGGGGTTTGTTTGTTTTAAAGATTTTATTTATTTATTAGAAAGGGAGAGAGAGAGAGAGCACAGAGAGAGAATGTGAGAGAGAAGAAGGTGCCACACTGAGCAGGGAGCCCGATGTGGGGCTCGATCCCAGGACCCTGAGATCATGACCTGAGCTGAAAGCAGATGGAGCCACCCAGGTGCCCCCAAAAATGAAATCTTTAAACCAATTGGGTTTAAAATATTCTCAAATCAGTTCAGAGTGTGAGGGTCATTTTTAAGTATCCTCCCCCTAGTTTTGGTCAGATCTGTAGCAACATACCCATGAGTATGCCTCAAAGTAGGAAGATACATCAGAAACGAAATAGATTAAGAGTATTGCCACCATTACTTACTTTTTGGGATATTTGACTTTTATTTTATGTATGCATTGAGTGATGTAGTTTTGGGTGGTTTTGTTGTTGTTGTTGTTTTTGCGCTTTTGTGTTTTTTGGGGGAATTTGTTTATTTCTCACCTACAGCTTTGATAATTTTTGTAGAAGTGAGTTCCTACGAAGGTTGGAAATGGAACCCATTCTGTCATCACCAGCAGTTGCAAGTTGTTGAGGACATGGGGCGCTGCTGTGCAAGTCAGAGATGCGTAAGATTTCCTTCTTTAAATAACATTTTTTCTTTAAATGACTTTTTTTTTTTTAAGATTTTATTTATTTGATAGAGACACAGCGAGAGAGGGAACACAAGCAGGGGTAGTGGGAGAGAGAGAAGCAAACTTCCAACTGAGCCTGATGTGGGGCTCGATCCCAGGACCCTGGGATCATAACCCGAGCTGAAGCAGATGCTTAACGACTGAGCCACCCAGGTGCCCCTGCTTCTTTAAATAACGTATTTTTCCTCAGTGCATTCTAAATTCATAAGCATAAATTCTTCCTTCTTTCCCTCATTTCCTTGTTTTCTCTCCACATTTGCAATCATGCCTCATCTTTCCCCCCTTATCCTAGTTCTGTTTGTGTGCAGGACAATTTAAGGAGAAATCACATGTTCTTGGAGCTAAACAGATCTGGATTTGAAACCGTGCTCTTCTGTTTCCTGGCTGTGTGACATGAAGCAAATTACTTACCCTCTCTGAGTCTCAGTGAAATGGTACCATTTTTCCTCCCTCACAGAATTTTTCTGAAGATTAAATACAATAGTGTATAATAAGTTCCTAACAGACTGTCACAGCTCAATAAATACTCATTCCTTTCCCATTTCTGATTTTTCATTCTTCCTTTGCATTTTTCATACTTTCCCCCAAAGCCTCCAGATGAATAATTTGAACTTTTTGGCTGTTCTCCTAGAAGAGATTCATAGTAAAACTGTTTTCTTTCTTTCTGGAATTCATCATTTTTTTTAAAAAGTCACTGTTTAACTAATATTTACTTTGATCTTGGTAAGGTTGTAGAACTTAGGTTAGTTAACTTTATTCCTTTTAAATCCAAGCGAATCCTAAAATGACCTTTTAAGCAGTACACAGTCTTCAATATTTTATGAGAGCAGGTGGGGCTGGGTTGTGGAGCTACGATGATGATGACTGGTGTCTCCACCAAGTAAAACCCAGGGATTTTACCACCGAATTCTGTCTTCTGCTTGGGCATTGCCGATAGAAAGTTACGCTTCTTGGGTCTAAACCCCCAACCGGCTGTAATTCCTGCAAGTCATTCATGCCATTCTAATGGCTCTCCTCCCTCTGTTTTTTCTACTGGGAATTCCTCCCTGTCTCTCTGCTTTTCTTCCTCCCTTCTTTGAAGACAGTGTGAATGTCACCTTCTTTTTGACACCAGTCCTGCTTATTCCCTCCCCTGATTCTCACCCTCTAAGTTCCCTGGCTCCTTTTGGCTTTCTCTGTCTCCCATAAACACTTCCATCGCTGTGCCTCGAGTGTGTTTTGGTCCTTGCTTGGTGATCTGCTTCTGGGGTGTCAGACTCACTGTGGAGCTCTGGCACGCAGTTGGTGCTCAGCAAACACCTGTTGAGTGCAGAAGTCAGTGTCCAAGGTCACAAGCATGGACCCTCAGACAAAGGAGCACTGAGGGTGGAAATCCTTGTAAGTGGCGACCTGAATTAGAAGCAGCCCAGACAGTGCTAACTAGAGCTGAGTGAGATTCTCTGCTTTCCAAAGCGAACGAGAAATTTGAATAAATTATCAACATCATTCTGGAAGAATTAGGAATGTGATTTGATTTATTTAATTACTTGACTTCATCATCTTATATGGATTTAGGAAGCAAGAACAGTCCTCTGCATTATGTCAAAAGTAATAAAAAAGAACCCAGATGCCCTATAAATAAATGGTTTAAAGCAAAGGATACTGAAGCCTGAAGAAACTCAGCTATTACTTCAATCCTCTCCATACTTTTCCTTTGGGAGATGAGCCAGTTCAGAAGGAATGAAGTGCCTCGAGGAGCGGCATGGTCAGAACTTGGTCTCACAGGCCTGGGAAACAGCTACTGCTACATAACTTAGTTATCTTCTTGGACTCTTAGCTCATCTGCTATAAGGGGGATGCTAAGCACCTGTATGTCGTGGGCATGAAGCTACAGCCTGCATTTCAGAGTTGTGAGGACTGAATGAGCCAATATATGAATAAGCCAACAAATGTTGGATTGATCTCCAAAAGGCTATGGATAAAATCTGTGGTTCAACATGTAACTATAGCAAATCTAAAAAATACTTAGACTATTAAAACAAGTTACGTTTGTCTGTGGGTATCACTGAGGATCAAAAATGTAAACTAATGGATCAAGTATTCCTTTAAAAAGCACACGGGTCAAAGGTTCATCATCATAACCCTCTTCATTTTTTCTAGATTTTGAAGATCTGAGGGCATTTTTGAAACTTAGACTGGAGGGACACCTGGGTGGCTCATTCGGTTAAGCATCTGCCTTCAGCTCAGGTCATGATTCCAGGGTCCTGGGATCGAGTCCCACTTCGGGCTCCTCGCTCAGCAGGGAGCCTGCTTCTCCTTCTACCTGCTGCTCCCCCTGCTTGTGCTTTCTCTTTCTCTGACAAATAAATAAGTAAAATCTTTAAAACAAAACCAAAAAACCCCTCAGATTGAAGTCACGTGAATTTATAGGATGGCTCAACCTTGGCATAAACTCATCTTAGATAAGCCCAGGGATGTCGACTCTTGAAGGAAAATTCCGTGTAAATAGACTTTCTCTGTGTTCAGATTAAACAGGGGTACGGTGGGCATGGTGTAACCCTTGAGTACACGGGACCCTCTCCTTACCAGCACCCCACCCAACTTGGTCTACAAACTCCTACCAAAACAGATCCTCACCCTCTAGGATGACTCTTGGGTCTCTGTAAACAACAGAGCCATGTTGCACACAAAGGATGAAGCAGGATCAATGGACAGGGCAGAACAGAGATCTAATTTCAGGGCATGAAAATTAAATATGATTCAGTCTTGCTGCCTCATCTCCTGGAGGAGACGAATGCAAATGAGGTTAAATGGAAGAACCTTTTCCGGAGACCCAGACCCAGTTTCCCTCACAGTGAAGGCTGAAAATCTCTGTCCAGCCTCTGTGGCCGCATGCTTGATGAGAATAATAATTCTAAAGTTGGAAGGTTAGAGTAACCGAAGATCATCAGTGAGGACTGAGCTCTGGGAAAGAAAGAAAGCCCCAGCCCCTCCGGGAGCCAGAAGGGAGCCATGTAAGTCAGGATGACCCAGGCACAGACCAGCCAGGGAGCCCTGAGAAAGGATTTGCTTTACAATGCACACAGCATTATGCATGAGCATCTCCCAAGTTGCAGATTTCCTAAAGACAGTTGCCAGTTGGTAATTCATCCTTTATGTCACCTTGAACCCAGTAAATGCAGGTGTTGACTTTTGTTTTCTCTCCTTCACCGTTATGAAGTAGCGTAAGTAAATCTTTCATTCCTGAGTTTCTGATTTAGTCCGGTGAGTGATTTTAGCCATTTTCTATTTTCTCTACATTTGCATTTTTGCCTCAAAGGCAAAATTACACCAGTTTTTATATCAGCAAGCCCACCAAATTACCCAAATGTATACCAGATGGCTCTCCCTTTTACTCCTATATTACAAGCTTAAGTATCCTTTCTTTGGGGGGGGTGGTGTTGGGGGATCTGTACTTAGAGTTCCAAAAGGGAACTGAAATAAAAGCAACGTGTGCTCCTAAAAAGATGAAGAATTTGGTTATACCGAAAGCGAGTGTTCGCCCTCTTGACGCCTGGGCACTCTTAGCTGTGCTGTGGCCTTCCACATCCCTTCAATGCCTATCCAAACACATGTTCTGTGTGGTTGACATAAACAGGATCTTAAACTCTTTATTTCTCTTCTAAAATCTCAAAAATATGATGTAAATAGGGCGCCTGGGTGGCCCAGTCTGTTGGGCATCAGACTCTTGGTTTTGGCTCGGGTCGTGATCTCAGGGTCATGAGCTCGAGCCCTGTACTGGGCTCCACACTCAATAGGGAGTCTGCCTGAGATTCCCTTTCTCCCTCGACCTCTTCTCCACCACTGAAATAAATAAATAAGTCTTTAAAAAATATGATGTAAATATTTTACCTCATTAGTACACACTCTTTGTTTTAAATATCTGTATACTATTCTATTATTTAGATGTAGCATAAACGACTTAGCCAATCTTCTGATGAACACGTAAGTGGTTCCCCAGATGTCACCATTCCCATAGCACTGAAAGCACACTTTGTGGATACTCGTGGAAGTCTTTCTAAAGGATGTAGTCATGGAAGTAAAGTGGTGGAGGGGAGACGGGGACAAAGGGAATGGACATTTAACCTTTTGAAAGTCACTCTCAAACTAACCACAGAAAAATACCAACGTGTGCTCTCACTGACAGCGTTTTAGGGTTTATTTGCTTTACACCCCACCGGTAATGGACATACTCAATCCCTCTTTTTCTTCTTTGTCAATTAGTAAGTGAAGATCTGTTTTGACTTTTGAAATTGGTTTAGTCGGCAGTTCTTTCTTTCCTATTGAGTTGCTCTTTTCCTTTGCTACCTGGACATTTGTACTTTTCCTTCTGTGACTGGACTATGAATGCCTTTTGTCCATTTTTCTCTTGGATTGTCATTTCTCACAGGAAATTACCAGTGAAGCAAACCATTATAAAGTATAACAGATATTTGAAGCTAAA